>QFEY01000491.1:0-118984 GCA_003316435.1 Russula virescens | reverse complement strand
GACAGCTTTCCCAACAATTGTTCTACCAGAATGGCACAGTCTACAACCAAACTCTCATCCTCAACCACAAGTGGCAAGTCGACCCGACTCTGCTGGCAAAGCAAGGGCTGCCTTATTATGCTGGCACATGGGTCACCCACTTGATGTTCGTCAATATGGCATTGGCAGCAACTTTCACGCACCTTTTGCTCTGGAACCGTAACGACCTTCGCGCAGCATGGAGTTGGATGAACAAGGATTCGATTAAGAAAATGATTTCGGAGTTTAACTGGAGAATTTGGAAAGAAGTGAAACAAGAAGCCCCGGATGACGCCGATCTTGATCCCCACTATCGGGAGATGCTCAAGGTACGCCGCGCCTTTACTGCATGCCGTGGATGTACGTATCCACATGTTCTTAGTATTCGGATGCCCCGAACAGTTGGTACGGTAGCTTGCTTGTGATCATGATCCCCGTTGCCATAATGGCCCTTCTCATGGTGGATTCGACGCTCCCATTGTGCGTATCGAGTTGGAAGGGAAAAGGCCATTTCCTTGACTCTAATACACTTCTCCCTCGATGACAGGTGGGGTCTATTGGTTGCGCTCTTGCTGGCGACTGTCTCGATTTTATTCGCCGGGGCATTTTCTGCCATAACGGGCATATCGTTTATCATCCAACCGTTCATTCAGATGATTGGTGGATTCTTGATCCCAGGGAAGCCATTGGCCAACATGTTCTTCGTTCTGTTTGGCTACAGTAAGTTGCTGCGCCCGACTCGTAACGATCCAAGATTTGACCTCCCGGCGAATAGACTCAGTGGAGCAAGCGCTGCTGCTCCTAAGGGACTTGAAGTTCGCACAGTGTATGTTCGTACAATAGATCCCACAATCCTCACCCCTTGACTTTGACCCACATCAGATACAAAGGTCTCTCCCCGCGCCGCATTCACAGCCCAGCTCATAGGCACAATTATTGGTGCAAATTTTAATTTCAGTCAGCATTCGCTTGTCTTGTATCCACCGTGATGCTAACGCTTTCGATAGTCGTAATGGGCTCTATACTCCTTCATCAGCACGAAACCTTGTTGTCAGTCGGGGGCACCCATATCTGGTCCGGTCAGCGACTCCGAGAATACAATTCTCAGGTAGTCGCCTGGGGCGCATTATCGCACGAGCTCTTCGCCGCGGGCAAGCGCTACCACTGGGTCATATGGGGTTATGTACTTGGGTTGCTCATTCCCCTCCCATTCTGGCTCGTGCATCAGTACTACCCAAAGTTGCGTGCAGATTACCTGTATACACCCATCATCGCGTAAGAGTTTTGACTGGGTCGATTGATATACCGATGCTGATGGTACTGTCCCTGCCTTCCGCAGCTTGGCTACGGGCATGCTTGCCAGTGGAGTAAACTCGAGTCTGATGGTGTACTCCACTTTTGCATTGATATCTCAGTGGTACCTGCGGACCCGCTGTCCAAGGTGGTTCGTAAAGTACAATTACGTCCTCGGCGCAGGTGTGTGTCCTTCCACGGGTATATCTGATTCTGTACAGCACTGGACTGAAATTATCTCGGAACAGCACTCGACGCCGGAGCAGCTGCCATGTTGTTCCTCTTAGTCTTCGCGGTGCAAGGTTTAGCGGGAAAGGCCCACCCATTCCCGAACTGGTGGGGCGCAAATCACGACGGGAACTACGACAGGTGCGCGATGATACCGTCGTGAGTTAGCGGTTGGACCTGTCCCCGAGATGTGGAGTACTTGATCAACACCAGCTAGTGATACGGTGGAGATACTATTGGGTCCTGAGGTACTTATGGCTGTCAGTTATATGTAGTCCCGATCGAATGTGCCTGGTGTATGAGGGATTGAATCAAAGATCGTGTCCATGCAGTTTGTACTTATGAGAGAAATCGATGAAAGGGGACCCCTTGAGCCCAAACCACTGCTGTTACAAAACCAACAATGCGAACAGAGCAGTAAGGCAAAGTCAAAAGGTAATCATACTGGTAATCCCAAATTCTAACCTCCCTTCCTGTTATCCCTCATATCCACTTGCTCTTTGAGACCAAATGTGAGAAAAGAGACTTTGCCACCTCTGGAAGTACACAAGCTCTTCCCAAGCTTATGAGCAAGGATCCAGGCACCCTCATTAGCTGTAACACTGAGCAGCTGGGCACTGTAGCCATACACAACCTTCTTCACCTTGAAACTGTCACCCAGTGGCATAGAGTGTCCTAGCTTCTGATTGTGTGGATTCTATACAGTGGCCTATTCTAATCAAACTGAGGATGATTTGGGCCTAAGGAGATGATGGCTATTCTTGAGAAGCTTAAGCTATCAATGATGAAGGGGGCATCACCACGTGGCACAAATATTGCACCGATGTCTACAAATGGTTTGTGGGCTTCCGGTGTTGTGCAGGTTGTTATCGCCCGCAGCTGGTATACATGTAGCATGTTTTGGCCACATTTCAGCCCAAAGCAGCAATATATGATCTGCACCGTCATTGTTACGACTTGATACGGTATTGGCCTATGGAAACCTTTTTTCTTTTCTGTTCTACGCTTACGATACGCTTACTGATATACTTACTAATAAGAGTCCCACGCGACTCATACAGGCCGTGACTCCTCACGTGCCTTGGGGCTATGCCCCGTGACTCAGACTCTGACGGAGTCGAATGAGTCAGACTCATGCGTTTCACCTACGTTTCACTTCTGATCTGACTCACCTTAGTATCATATGTACCATAACGGGTTATCCCAAAAGGGGAGCCTCTGTACTATATAAGTCGCGCTGTAGAGTACCTTGTACCCCAAGCTCGACTTGGTTACTTTCCCGAATTCGACCTGATCCCCTTCATAGTGTTGAGTGTAGAAGGAGTCCCTCTCTACCCTTGCCACTACGATCTAGAGTATTAAAAGCCCTTCCTTGCGAAGTACCTTTTAATACTAGTCTTGCTTCAACTCTATCAGTCTTAGGCAACTGTCGAAGGCCTACTCCCTTCTATAAGTCTTAGTAGCACTTGCGAGCTACTAGCCGAACGGACTTATTCGTATCCACTCATAAGTCACACGTGCTGAGCCTAGGTACCAAGGGTTAAGCCCGGACCTTAGCGACGTATCATTACCTCAGGTAGAACGTCCCTCGAGCTAGCAGGATCTCCACACGCACCTTTAGGTCAAGTCGACCCTTAACGCCCTCGGGAGCGTTACAGTCATGTCCCTCACACTCAGATGTCGAATTTGGCAATTTCCCATTGAGATGTGAAGAATAGGTGGCAGCAGCAGCAGACAACGTCGCCCACAACAAGGATGCACCCATGGCAATGCGAGAGGTACGACATCGAGAGTGCAATGGGGGCCTGAGAACACCAAAGAAAGGGATGAAATTAAAACAAAATTTACTGGGTTTTCAGTTGACTTGTCGCGCAGGAAAATTTGTAAATAAAATTGCGCATATTATATCTCCTCAAAGAACTACCAGAATTCAAGAAAACTACATCAATAAACTCACTGAATTTGATTGACCGAAGGGACAAATATGATGTTTGAAGGTTTCGGGATCTCGGGATCCCGGATGTGTGTGTAATTCTTCTTACAAATATTCCCCCGCGCGATAAGTCAACTGAAAAACGCAGTAATAACGAGAGAGAAGAAGAAGGGGGGAAGCAAAAAAAAGTTGAATACAGTGAGGACGAACACCAAACTCGCCATGATCGAACCGCGGACGCTCGATAACGTTTGTTGTTGCTTTGTCCGTTTTCTGTGCATGTATGATACCTCCTGGGCGAGGCGGCACGTGAGGGTTGATTAACGTGATCCTAGGAGCCAAAAATCACCCGGCAGCCGGTAAGACATAACTCCGTCATAACACTGACATAACCCTTTATTGAAATTGACGCCCCAACGGCCGAAAATCAGCCGCTATTTTTTAAAAATGCCCATTTTTTTGTCTGGCCAAAATTACTGAAGGGTAATTTTCACCCGTTAACCGGATTGGCCTTTGAATGGAGGGTTATCAATCCACCGTTAACCACCCGTTTTTCCGGTTTCTACCCGTCCAAAGGGCATCTTTTGCCTTTACATGGCCTTATAGTGTTTCTGTCGGTTTTATTGGGCTGGCCGACTGGGAGTGACGAAGTTCTCCGGCATACACCCCGTCCAGATGGGGAATCGCGTTCGTACACCTGTCCACGGATACCGGATACAGACTCTAACTGGTGAATATGACCCTAGTCTTCCTGAATTACTAGCATATTGCCCCGTCCTTGGAACGCAATTCCCTTATAAATCCTGGCAAGCGATGCTTCGAACAATTTCCGCGGCTCCCACTGTATATGTCTCAATCCTTATTCGTGTCTGCGATGTGTGGATGGCTTGGCGAAGGCCCAACCGTATAAAGTGCGCACCATCTGCCACGTCGAAATGCCCTCGTAGCCGCTGTAATGGACGCCATACTAGAAGGCCAACCGCCTCTCAAAAAGTGGCAAGACTCTCCCCACGTGGTGGTCTCTGACGAGAAAATTGTCGCCGAGAAAGTCCTGGACTTGGAGGTCACAGTCGATGATGATGCTGACGTGCTTACTGACGAACGAGATATCGCCACCCATGTCATTACAATCGACGATGATACCTCGTCGAGCCCATGGACCTATCGCGCGTTCATAATTGGCCTGGGCCTTTCGGTATTTTCGGGTGCCCTCGGTAAGCGCTAGGGAGGAGGCTCAATGGATTCAGTCACTCAACTCTTCTCGACAGCCGAAATTTATTACTTTAAACCTGTGAGTCACGAATCCCCTTCAACTTTAATTTTAGGGTACATTGCAATTTTTAACATCATGCAAAGCAATCGATTATCATCTCGATCATGCTTCTGGGCACCATCAGCTACGTTATCGGAATCTTAATGGAAGCCGTCGTACCCCGCTATGGATGGTTCCGCTATCTGAACCCAGTGCGTACTTCCTATGCCGGCCCTTATGGATACTATAAACACGTCTTTGAAGGGACCTTTCAACAAGAAAGAGAATGCGTTCATAGTCATAATGGCAAACTCGGCCGCAAATTCAGCAATGGCAACAGAGGTTCTTGCAGCCCGTGTACTATTCTACAAAATCATGCCAACAGGCTTGTCATCCATACTTCTCCTTGTCTCGAGTCAATTCCTTGGCTACGGAATTGCGGGCTTAATGAGACGTAAGTTTCTTTACGTACCTTATGAAGATGTCTCGTTGAATGCATGTTCCTATCAAGCGATTCTCGTGTATCCTTCCAAGATGCTATACCCTAACATTATTCCCTTGGTTTCAATGCTTGATGCCTTTCATGCGAAAGCCAGCTCCAGCAAATCGGAGACTAACAAGAAGAGACTGAAATTATTCTATATTGCGTTCGTCGGGTATGTCTTGCGCAATATTGCTATTTCTCATTTTCTGGTCAATTGACGTGGTTAGAATCTTCATCTGGGAATTATTTCCCGAATGGATCTTTCCTTTGCTCACAGGCTTCTCAGTATTTTGTCTCGCAAACCCAACATCCTATGATTTCACCCGAATATTTGGTGGGTCCAACGGTAACGAAGGATTGGGTCTCTTTTCCCTATGCTTCGACTGGCAATACATCTCCCCCGCTTGGAACCCATTCGCGATCCCTTTGAAGGCACAGGTAATGATTCGATACTTATCGTTTCTGCTCTCGGCATCAGTCAGCGCTCACGTGCGCCTCCTAGCTCTCCATTCTGATAGGATACTTCCTCGGCATGTAAGCCGTCCCATCATCTCAACTGTTATCACCGATTGATAGGTTACTTTCTTTGATAGCATTGCCCTCATGGGTGTATACTATAATAATATCTGGTCATCAAAGTCCTTCCCATTCGTAGGCAGAACCTTCGTCATATCATGAGCCTTTACTCACGGGGAGTCGATAGCTTTCTCAACAATTGTTCTACGAGAATGGCACAGTCTACAACCAGACTCTCATCCTCAATGACAGGTGGCAGGTCGACCAGACTCTGCTGGCAAAGCAAGGGCTGCCTTATTATGCTGGCACATGGGTCATGCACTTGGTATGCGCCAATATGGCATTGGCGGCAACTTTCACGCACCTTTTACTCTGGAACCGCAAGGACCTTCGCGCAGCATGGAGTTGGATGAACAAGGATTCGATTAAGAAAATGATTTCGGAGTTTGACTGGAGAATTTGGAAAGAAGTGAAACAAGAAGTTCCGGATGACGCCGATATTGATCCCCACTATCGAGAGATGCTCAAGGTACGTCGCTACTTTATCATATGCCGTGGACGTACGTATCCACAAGTGCTTAGTATCCGGATGCCCGGAGCAGTTGGTACGGTGGCTTACTTGTCGTTGCAATCCTTGTCGCGATGCTGGCCCTTCACCTGGTGGATTCGACTCTCCCATTGTGCGTGTCGAGTTGGAAAGGAAAAGGGCCATTTCTATGATTCTAACACACTTCCTCCTTGATGGCAGGTGGGGTCTATTGGTTGCGCTCGTACTGGCGACTATCTCTACTTTATTCTTCGGGGCATTTTCTGCCATGACGGGCATATCGTTTATCATCCAACCGTTCATTCAGATGATCGGTGGATTCTTGATCCCAGGGAAGCCAATGGCCAACATGTTCTTCGTTCTCTTTGGTTACAGTGAGTTATAATGTCCAACTGCGCGTAACTTTTCAAGACTTGAGCCCCGGCGAATAGATTCTGTGAAGCAGGCGCAGCTGCTCCTAAGGGACCTGAAGTTCGCACAGTGTATGTTCGTACAACAATCCCACATTTCTCAACCCTTGACCTTGGACCACATTAGACACAAAGGTCTCTCCCCGCGCCGCATTCACAGCCCAGCTCATAGGTACGGTCATTGGAGCAAGTGTTAATTTCAGTCAGCATTCGCTTGTCTTGTATCCACCGCGATGCTAATGCTTGCGATAGTCATAATGGGCTCTATCCTCGTCCATCAACATGACACCTTGTTGTCAGTCGAGGGCACCAATATCTGGTCCGGTCAACAAGTCCAGGAATACAATTCCCAGGCCGTTACTTGGGGCGCATTTTCGCATGAACTCTTCGCCGCAGGCAAGCGCTACCACTGGGTCACGTGGGGATATGTTCTTGGATTGCTCCTTCCCATCCCATTCTGGCTCGTGCATCAGTACTGCCCAAAGTTGCGTGCAGATTACCTGTACACACCTACAATCGCGTAAGATTTTGACCGGGTCGATTGATATACCGATGCTGATGGTACTGTCCCCGCCCTCCTCAGCTTGGCCACAGGCATGCTTGCCGGTGGGATAAACTCAGGCCCGACGGTATACTTTACGATTGCACTGATGTCTCAGTGGTACCTGCGGACCCGCTGTCCAAGGTGGTTCGTAAAGTACAATTACATTCTTGTGGCAGGTGTGTGTCCTACCATTGGTATATCTGATTCTGTACAGCACTGGACTGAGATGATCTCGACACAGCACTCGATGGCGGAACAGCTGCCATGGTGTTCCTTCTAACCTTCGCGGTGCAAGGTTCAGTGGGAAAGACACACCTGTTCCCGGAGTGGTGGGGCGCAAATCAAAACGGGAACTACGACAGGTGCGCGATGATACCGTCATGAGTTAGCGGTTGGACCTGTCCCCGAGATGTGAAGTACGTGATCAAACACATGCCAGTGACCCTACATAGAGTACAGTGCAGATACGTTTGGGTGCTGGACTGCTTATGGCCGTCAGTTAACTATAAGTCTATAAGTTGCTATAATCCCATGGAATGTGCCCGTTGCATGAGTAATTGAATCGAGATCGTGTCCGTGTGGTTTATTTTTGAGGGAAATCACTGAAAGAAGCTTGAGATGTGAATATTTACGTCTTTCAACTGCGTATGTGTGGTGGACAGAAGCAAGTCCCATGTTTCATCACGTGATGTGAGAAAACGTCTCTGCGCCACGCGCCACAAGAATTGCGACATCGCTGCTCACGCTGACGACTGACGACAATGACAAAACTACCCACGCCTGTGGGAAACCGCTTACCAAGCCATATCGATCCGTCACTTTAACGTTGTGCGAGTTCGACCACAGTCGACCTCGTATACTTTTTACCTTGTATACCTTCAATACGGCGGCTCGCTCCACGCTTGACTTGCTTAGGGCCTCATGCTGCTCAGCCTATACTCTAAATCGCATCCGAAAAGCACCCGCCCCCTCCGCGCGGCCGCGGCCAACGCAATCCGCGGGCAAGCCCGCCACACATCAACATCAGCACCGACATCGGCCTGCAATGCCCAGCGCCTCGAACCAGCCCACCCACCCCCACTCCCACCCCCTCAGCCGAGGCCCTTACCCTACTTCCCCTGCGTCGCACAACACGCAGCGCGCGAAAGCCGCATCGTTTCTGAACGCCAGCGCGCCTCGCAATCCCCACCGGAACCGTCTCTATCCTCCGGGCCGGAGCCGCCGTATGCGCGTCCCTCACCGTCGACATACACAACGTACCGCGCGCGCGCGCCGCTCCCCCTAACGTACAGCACCGAGCCGCTTGCAGAGTTCGATGTCGCGTACGAGACGTGGGGCACGCTTTCGCCCGCGAAGGACAATGCCATCCTTCTCTACACCGGGTTATCTGCGTCCTCGCACGCCGCGTCGACGCGCGAAAATCCTGCGCCTGGATGGTGGGAGAAGTTCATCGGTCCCGGTCGCGCACTCGATACGAGCCAATTCTTCGTCATCTGCGCCAACGTGCTCGGCGGATGTTACGGTTCGACGGGCCCTTCGTCCATCGACCCTGCAACGGGGAAGCCGTATGCAACTACGTTTCCCGTGATCAGCATATTTGATATGGTCAGGGCGCAGTATGCCCTACTTGACCACCTCGGAATCGACAAACTCTACGCGAGTGTCGGATCGTCCATGGGTGGGATGCTGAGTCTAGCTGCAGGATGGATGCATCCCCAACGCGTAGGTAAGATTGTTAGTATCAGTGGTACGGCGCGCAGCAGCCCATCAAGCATCGCGATGAGGTTCGCGCAGCGGAGTGGTACGTGTAACTCTTCCGGATTCGATCGAACCCGCAAGATGTACTGAAACGAATCTAAATGGGCAAAACAAAGTTTTGATGGCCGATCCGAATTGGAACGACGGATTCTACTATGATCGGTCGCCGCCCCACACGGGCCTCAAGCTCGCACGCCGTAAGCCCTTGCCTCCGCCGCCTCCCCTACCCCCATTTTGTTACCATTGGTTACCCGATGCTAAACGTCTTCTGATCTATCCTGCTTTTATATAGAGATCGCAACGATAACCTATCGCTCAGGACCAGAGTGGGACATCCGCTTTGGTCGGCAACTAAGAGCTTCCCCCGAGTCAGCTGAAGAACGCACCCCTGCGTTGTGTCCCGACTTTCTCATCGAAACTTATCTCGATCACCAGGCGAGTTCTATGCTTCCTCTTTGTTCCCGTCCTGTCCTCTTCCCCATATGGAGCGCCCCCTCACTCAGTCAGACTAACGCTTTTTGTTGTGAAAAACAGGGAGAACAATTTTGCCTCAAGTATGATGCTAATTCGCTGATCTACATCTCAAAGGCGATGGACCTGTTCGACATGACTGAGCCATCCCTGAACGCGTCAGGACTCTCGCCTATTACCCCGACATCGACACCACCGCCTGCTCCGACGTCTACGACACATTCCGCAAAGGAGCGTTCGCACCTACCACCAGCCAACCCTGCACCGCACTTGCCGGCGCTAGCAGCGGGCTTACGTCCCCTCGCGCACACGCCGATCCTGGTCCTGGGCGTGCAGTCCGATATCTTGTTCCCGGTGGAACAGCAGCGTGAGCTGGCAGACGCACTCCGTATGACGGGTAATTCTCGCGTGAGCTACTATGAGCTCGGAGGAGTGTGGGGACACGATACATTCCTCCTGGACGAACACAACGTCGGGGGTGCGGTCAAAGGATTTTTGCTCTAAAGTTTGTCCTCGTTAGCCGTCGCCGCCACGGCCGGAACTCCAGAGAGCGAATTTGGTTCTCGGGGAAATGCCAATGTTGTCGTTTTTTTGGTTGTCTTGCTGTCATAGAAAATTTTGCAGGCTTACTGTAATCCTGCGGGTTAAGAGGAGGGGAGAGAGCATCCCGCTCGGAGTTCTCGGACCGCAAATGGATTGTCTATTTTGCGAACGTCCACGTCCTGGCGCCCATTTGACCTTTTTCCCTGATCAGCGTGCCAGGGACGCCTTATTCAATAGACAATAGGAGAAGTGCGGAACGACGGCGGCGAGAAGTTCGAGAAGTTCGTTACGCGGGTGTCGTAGAGTCTTGGTGTTTGTATGATATACACGTGGAGTGGGAAAGTACTACATCATAGTACGAAATGCGGTGTCACGGTATCACCGAACGGTACGGTGTTTACACGGTGGTGATGTACGCGTATTTGAATAGGTCAAGGGTAGAATGCAGAAGTCTGGTTGGAGACGTGGCCGATACATACAGTAGTAGGGCCGGGCATTGAGATCCGACGACACCTTTCAGACTGATACATTGTAACTAATGATACCCCTGATATTCCCTCCAGTGTCGCGTAGAATTGTGATCGCTAGTCGTGGTGGGTGGAGTCGGGAGAGATACGCGAAAGATATTCTTTTTGTTTAATGTTCGCGATCATCGTATCAAACGATCATACATCCAGTCATCCACAAATTGGAAGCTGAACCAAAAGCATACGCCCGACCCGAGATGATTGTCGCATCGTGCAAAGCAAATCAGCGCAATTAGACCCTTTGGGATCATCAGGTGCGCAGCCTCCTGTATTACCCACAAGCCCCGACCAAGTCGGGGCGAAGACGACAAGACGGCGGCACGACGGCAGCAATAAAGTTGGAATGTTTCGATGACGCATCCATAGCCCATAGTATAGCAACGATACGAATCCCAAACAACAAACAAATACGTCCATTACATAATACACGTGGCGGACGGGAGTTTCGAGTCGGAGAGGCAGGGCTCGGGTCCAGCTGCAGCACCTCCTCCATTGGGACCCTCCCGAGCCTACTATGGTCCTCCTCCGGTTCCAAATTTTCAACAATCTAGGGGCCGTCGTGGCCGGTTGCTCTGCGTCTTTGCGTTTCCGTTCTCCGACACTAGTCTGTTGTTCTCCGCGTTTGACCATTTTTCCTTTTCCGCGCCGAACGATTACTATTTACCGCCGATGCTTTCCCTTTATTTTGTTTCATTCATTCCTTTCTTTTCTCCTTTCCCTTATTCCTTATACTATACATGAGAAAGTGACATGTGAAATGCGTGCGTACTACTGTACTAGTCTTCGTCTCCGCCTCCGCGGCCATCAAAGAAGACGTACGCGACAGCGGCGAGCAGGTCTCGGACACAATACAGCACCGTATTAGTATCTAGTATCCTACGTACACCATCAGCTCCATTGTTCACCCAGAATCTATCAAAACAGGGACGCCTCTTCTCGGACCAGCGGACCAGTTGGACGTTCGCGCGCCTCTTTGCCCGTGAAACCCGCATGGTCTAGGGGCTTTTGTGCCAACCCGTCATCTCCACGCGTAAATACACGCGCATGTAAAACGCAAAAGCAATGCGCGGGAAATGCTGCTCTTGAGACTCATTATCTCCCCAGCAAGGGAAGGTGACAGGCCACAAATGGGCGCACTAACTACGGCACGACACATACCGGCACGGGACACAAAACAGGCCGGGCCATCATTCCAACTCTTCCAAACACCACACCCACCGCATCCCGCCGCCGCCGCCGTCCTGGAAACGACACCAGTCTGGGCGTCAAGTCCATCGTGGCGGTTGCGGCGGGCTGGTTCAGTCAGGGGGATGCATCGGTATGTTACGAATTTCGAAAAGTGGAATTCGAATCTCCATTTTCCCGGAGAATTAGTTGACCTGTGCTGAGATGACTTGCCACACCCCGCCACGGCACTAGCCAGACCCATCCCATCGGGGATGAGGCAGTTAGCATGCATCCCTTGGACCTACTCCACCAGCGTCGTGAGAGAAAAGGCCATCAAGGACGGATCATAAGCCGCGGAGCTTACTGGACGTTGGCCCATAGGGGAGACAGAACGGACTCGGAGACCCTTGCCGCCTCCGCCTCAGATGAATATGCATATAAATTGCCGGGCTCTGGCTGATCTCTGGTCCCCCTCATCAACCTTACCGTCTGTATATCGCTTGCTTGTACGCTGCAGTGTTCGCTTCTTGTCTTTCTAGCGCTGCGTTCCATCATTGTTCGCCCCATATCATCCTGGCCTCACTATCACCCACATCAACAAACCAAGCACCCATGTCCTCGATCTTAAAAATACCATTCATCGTAATTGCTGCGGCTGGCGCGTGGTACGCCCTCACCCCACCGCAGCCGCCGCCACGCGCTCAAGAGCGTATCAAATCCGGCGGGGTAGAACGCTCTTTCGGGAACGTCGTGCGCATACATGCGCACATTTGGAAGGTAGGCCCCAGCCCCCAGCCCTGTCTGCAATGACTCACTCACACGTTCATAGGGTTCTGTACTCGCGAGCCTCATCGCAGAGTTTCTTGCATGTGTATTCGCCGCATCGACCTCTCCATCCTCTCCATCGCCGCGCCTCTTATCCTTCCTGAACACATCGACGACGTCACTCTCATCTCCACTTACCTCGACACTACCCTTGGTATTCGTGCTCGGATGCCTAATGACGGCCGCGAGCGGCGCTCTACGCCTGGCGTGCTACAAGGCGATGGGATCGCTCTTCACATTTGAGCTCACCCTTCGTTCGGACCACCGACTCATAACGTGCGGACCATATGCGTTCGTGCGGCATCCTAGCTACAGCGGCGTTGTGCTTGGCGTTATGGGCACGCTGCTCGTGCACTTTGGCCCCGGCTCGTGGTGGGCACGAGCGGGCTGGCAATATACGCTAGCGGGGCAGGTGTACGCCATGTGCTGGTGTGCGATGGAGGCGTACGTACTCTCTAGCATCATGGCGCGCGCCCCGACAGAGGACGCGCTTCTGAAGAAGCAGTTTGGAGCCGAGTGGGACGCGTGGGCGTCTAGAGTACCGTACCGAGTAATCCCCGGTGTGTTCTGATCAGGAGGCGGCTGGAGTGCGTTTGATGCATTTCGTGTACATTTGGGTTTGGTGATGTTTTGGACAATGATTGATCGTCTCCGCTTGGACATTATGACCGTGATTGCGAAATCAGGCGATACGATTGCGTCCCGTAGGCATGATACTGGGATTCACATCATCCCGTAGAGGTAGCCACGACGACGGGGAACACCGGAGAAATCAAAAGCTGGTGGGCTAAGTAGACTCCGGAAAGTAACGGAACGGGAGCGAACGAATCATTGGGGCCGCCTTTCCCACCCGTCAACGTTAGGCTTCTGGCAATTGGTTCGTGGAGGAGAGCTCAAGAATCTGCCGCTGCACTACATGCCGGAGTAATCATAAACGGTTTACCCTTTCCTATTTTTGTTGGTTGTCACCTATGATTAATATTGTAGGTCCAGACTGTGATCTCGCGGCAGTGATAAGTCCTTTTTCACTTCACGTCTGCCGTGCCGTGCCATGCTGCGCAACACGCAACACGCCAGAGGAGTGATTACCAGTGACTGGACCGTACTGCGTACGTGTAATGCGCGGGGATCCGTGCTTTCAGGGGTGACAGCAACATCTCGATTTCCGATACCGTATATGTTGTGGCGCAATGATTTCATGAACAGTTTTCGCAAATAACCGAGCTGCTGAGAGAAAAAGGCGACTGACCAAGCTAGTTCTTTAACTTCCCCGTCAGTGTCAAATCTATTTATAATATATCTCGAGCCCTACTTGCCTAGTGTAGTCTGTGGTGCGATGGGGCTGTTCCTGCTGCCGCGCCGCCTTTGCGTTTAATTCGTCCAGTTAGTAAACTCCCTAACGCACCGGGGTTATCGTTGGCAATATTAAACATTCCACGTCAAGACAACTGTCATGAACTGTATTGACACGGTTTCGGGAGATTTATTTTGTCGACTTCGCTCACTGATCAGTATGTGGGTGGGTATGGGCGTGTATGGACGTGGTGGCGTGGGCACGATCGTGCGAACAATGCCGAACATGAACCTTGAGGGGCAGGGCAGGCTCCCGATTCTGGATTCCGCGCACTTTCAGGATATGAGAACGGTCGCCCGATCTGTGACGTCTTAAAGCCCCCGTTCACAGGGTCAAGAATTACATGAACATGAGAAAGAGAAAAGAGATCAGTCAGCTCTGAGGGCAAAGTCCGTCCCGGAAGTTGCCGGTGTGCAGACCAGTGCCTGACTGCCACGTGCGCTAAGAGAGACTAACGCGAAAGCGGAAATCTGTTGAGACACGCTGCGCAAGGAACACCTCCTGCCTGTTACCCCCTCCCCCCCTAATGCGACCTCGTTTTCATTCTAGATGACACTCTTGCACCTCTTAAGGTCCGTACGTCCGACCACTTTGACGTATTTTCCTTTTCGTTCCGGAATTGATTGGGCTCCACCGGTTTAGCTATGTGGCCGGCCTCGCAGCCTTTCTGTTCGTGACCCTTTCTCTCGGTGCGTCGTCGCACGTAATGAATTATTGCGTATGCTGGCTAATTTGATCCTGTGCTGGTACGACAAATAGCTAGCGGCCTTCTCTGGCTCTCGGAATTGATCGAAGAGCACACAAAAGTCGCAAAGGTTGTCGGCAAGAAATGCATATATGTACGTGAGATCGACCGCACTTGCCCCATAAAATAGGCGCATGTCACACTCTCAAGGGGCATTTCGTATGCGTGGGAGCGCGTATGTGCGCCGATGCTAATGAATTTCACCCCGCTCTCTACAGGCTATCATCTCTATACACGTCCTGCTCGCGTTCACCGATGCACTCCCAGTGCACAAGATCGCATTCTCCATCCTCTGTCACGTCGTCTACTTGCAAAACTTCTCGGAAGCCTGGCCGCTCATCTCGCTCTCCTCCCAATCTTTCATCGCGTCATGCGTCCTCGTTGTGGCGGACCATTTCCTCTGGTTCTTCCACTTCTCCCGCCTCACGCACCAAACACACCATGCCGCGCACCGTGCGTACCGCGGTGGACCTGTCGTGCGATTGCCCGCATTTGGAGAAATAGCTACATTCTTCGCGATCTGCGTTTGGCTCACCCCGCTCTTCCTCTTCCTCAGCCTGAGCGCTAACGACAACACGCTCCCTACTTCTGGTGAGTCTTGTAGTTTTTTTTCTTTCCTTTTTCGTTCGCTCCCATAGTAGCTCTGTTTTTTGTTCTTGCTTTCGTTTTCTTTTGTACTGAAACGCCCAGGCCCGCTCGACACCAGCAGCAACTCGCCATCCGTTGCGTCATTTCCGCATCCGCCACAGCAGCCGCGCGCCTCCCTCGTCCGCCTGATGCTAGGCTTCGTTCCTGGTCTGAGCCGGTCGTCGTCGCGAGGCGCCGAGGGACTCATCGCCCCTCCATCGCCGGCCGTCCCGCTCACACCATTTTCGCCACACTCGCCCTCGCATGCTCGCACGCTCACACCGCTCACACCAACGCGGTCGGTGTCGTACGTCGAAGTAGGCGACTCGGCCACCACAGGGATCAAACCAGAATTCGCGCTGGGCCATCCACCCCCACGGCGGTCGTCGTCGTCCCATGCTGTTGGTACCTCGCTGTTGGGTCAACCGCTCGCTCGCAGACGAGGGCCGGAAATATAGCATTCCTTCCCAGTATTGTTGTCATGTCGAGATATTTTGCATGTCACCATATCCAATTTTGCATATGCTAGAGAATGCAATGTAATGAGCTGATGAAACACGTGATGAGGTTCAGTAGTTCAGTTCCGCAATTCGTAGTTATATGTTTACCTGAGTTGTGTTTCATAGCGTAGTTGACCATATCCATCACGTTTCGCAAAGCCCTCATTCACTTCTTGGTTTGCCTGCTATAGTCCATGTCGTCATAAACCGGAAAACCAGGGGTGTCGATAACTGGAAAACTGCCTGACAAAGTTATCGTGACATAATTGTATGCCCCTGATCAATCTTCCAAGATGACGATCAAGATCACTCACTTCGAGATCCATGGTACAGTCTGCCCAGCTGGTATACTGGTAGCGATGGTAACTCGCAATCTTAGATGTCAGATTTCCTACCTCTTTGACAGGCGATGGGTCCGATGCAATGTCCGTCTGCCTCCTTTGCGTGCCTGACCGAGGTTAACTGTTATATCTGCTGAACCGCGTGTTGTGGGAACCGTCGAAACAGGAACACGGACTGCGACTACTCCTCTGCGTACATCTCGCTGTACACGGATTCGGATCTCGTCGGACACGGCATGACTTTCACCATCGGGCGTGGGAACGACATCGTGAGTTTTCTTTTCATCCGGCCAATTTGGGGATGGATGGTGTTGTCATCGAAATCTGCTGCTGCGCCCGAGAGGGAAACAACGAATCGAACGAACCGATCTGTTGTGATATCGTGTTGTAGGTCTGTCGGGCGATCGAGGCGGTCGCGGCTCGCCTCGTGAACAAGGAGATCGAGTCGCTGTTTGCCGATATGGGGAAAGCATGGGATTACCTCGTCGCTGACCCGCAACTTCGGTGGTGAGTGGAGCCTTCCCTTTCTCATTCTCTTTTTTTGGTCTCACGTTGAGCTCCCATACTGCCGGATGATGGCCCCATTTTAGGATTGGCCCCGAAAAAGGCGTTATTCACATTGCTACCGGCGCCGTGGATAATGCTCTTTGGGACTTGTATGCTAGGGCGCGCCAGAAACCCCTCTGGAAACTGCTTGTCGATATGAGCCCGGTATGCGTCTGATTCCGTAGTGACACGATCCCCTACAGATGCGCCGCTTGCTGTTTCTTCAGGAGGAGCTGGTCAAGTCAGCTACGTTCCGGTATATTACCGACGCGATTACACCCGATGAGGCTCTTGCAATTCTCAAGGCCAAAGAAGCAACAAAGGACCAGCGTGAGACCATCGTGCGCTCGCAAGGGTGTGTATGCGTTGGGATATAGTACTGCCTGCCAACCTTTTCATCAGTTCAATCCCGTAGATACCCGGCTTATGTGACGTCTGCAGGATGGATAGGTAACCTCGATGACTTGCATCTCGTGGTACTTTTAGTCTCTTTGACGCCTCGATTCTTTGCGGCCTCCAGGGTACTCCGATGAGAAGATTGCCCAGCTGACGAAGGAAGCCATTCAGGCCGGCTTCAACCACTTTAAAATGAAAGTGGGTGTAGACCTCGCGAACGACCTGCGGCGCGGCAGGCTCATACGTTCGATTGTCGACGACCCGCAATACTACCCCCCGGGTGATCCCGATCCTACGCGTCTTCCAGGCAGCCCCGCGCTCGCCGGGAAGAACGCAGGTCCGACCGGTGCCGTGCTCATGATCGATGCGAACCAGGTGTGGGACGTGCAGCAGGCGATCGACTATGTGTCTTCGCTCACAGAGATCAAGCCCTGGTGAGCCCCCGGAACGTTCTTGCCTCATTTTTCCTTCCCATTCTCCTCCGCCGAAAATAACGGACGCGGGTACTGACTAGAATTGGGGCGTTTGGCTAGGTTCATCGAGGAGCCCACGGCTCCGGACGATATCCTTGGACACGCGGCAATCCGTCGAGCGTTGAAACCGCATGGGATCGGCGTCGCTACGGGCGAGCACGCGCATAATCGGATGGTATTTAAGCAACTGCTCCAAGCGAATGCCATAGACGTCTGCCAGATCGATTCGTGTCGCCTCGCCGGTGTCAGCGAGGTGCTGAGTGTGCTCTTCATGGCCACAAAGTAAGACAACAACGCTTTGGCGTGGTTTTATTACCAGCTCTTGACGCGTCCGTGGTTGTCGGACACGGCTCGGATCCCCTGATTGTGCGTGTGTGGAAGTCTCACATCATTTGTGGAACTATTTAGGTTTGGGGTGCCAGTCTGTCCACATGCAGGTGGCGTTGGGCTCTGTGAATATGTGATTCATTTGAGGTGAGGGTTATTGCTCATCCGCAGTTCACCGAGGCGGTGGCGTTGACGCATTTTGGCGATCGCCCGGAAGCTTGGTGGATTATATTGCCGTCTCTGGAACCATGGAACGCAATGTGCTTGAATATGTGGACCACTTGCATGAGCACTTCCTTTACCCGTGCTCGATCAACGAGAGAGGACGGTACAATGTGCCAAGTAACCCTGTCGAAGGATATAGGTTACGTTATTCGCTACCATTTCACGAGGCTCTTGCTCATAGCCACGTCCTACCTATAGCATCGAGATGCACAAGTCAAGCATCGCAGAGTATGAGTGGCCGAATGGGTCATACTGGGTAAAGGCCAACGCAGCATGACAAGAAGGGGCTTCTCCTTGTCAGTTGTATTGATGACTGGGGACTAACACGCCACGAAGTTTATGCATGTAAAGGAAGATGTATGACTGTTGTATGGGAAAGAAATAGAAGTTTTGCAGAGCGTTGCGTTGCGAGGCCAATCTGTACCGGCCCGACTTGCCGGACAATTCAACTTGCAGTTTAATTCTATTCTACTCCCTACATGTCGACTCGCAGGAAATGAGGGCGACTGTTCGGAGGCTTTACGCTGTAAGTTATACCTCGAATGTGCAAGATTCGTACTCTAACAGTTCTGTGACTATAGACTGTGTTACCGTACCGTGCTCACTACACCTCCTTCACGCCGCATGCCAGTGCTGGCGCGCATCCCACCGAATCTCGCGAACAGTGAGGGCAACGATTCCTACCAATCCTTTTGAGAGACCTTACGCACGTTCCCTACCTAGATTCTCCGTGACAAATCCCGCAACTGGCTTGCATATCTGCACGTAAGCATGACTGCCTCGTTCCGTCGGATCAT
Organism: Russula virescens; assembly: GCA_003316435.1. Classification (NCBI taxonomy): domain Eukaryota; kingdom Fungi; phylum Basidiomycota; class Agaricomycetes; order Russulales; family Russulaceae; genus Russula; species Russula virescens. The sequence continues at coordinate 100,137 of QFEY01000491.1, read as the reverse complement.
GAGCGAAGCTGATCCCTCATAGTGTCGATGCTGCTAATTCCGAGGACGTCCAGCGCACGGTAGTCGATGCCCACGCCGCCTTCGAATCCGGAACGTGGTCGCGTGCGCCCGCCATCCACCGATCCAAAGTCCTTTCGCGTCTCGCCCGCGCGCTGGAGGAGCGCGTCCCGGCTCTGGCGGAACTCGAGACGCTGCAGACAGGTCGTGCTATACGAGAGATGCGCGCCCAGCTCGCACGTCTCCCTGAATGGCTGTGAGCCGCGTGTACCCTCCATCTCCATCCCCTTATTCACGCGCTCTGACTCCAAGGGACTACTATGCTGCGTTACTGCGGACGCACCAAGCGTTCGTCGCGCCGACGCAAGGAAAACTGCTGAATTACGTTCAGCGCGTGCCCTTGGGAGTTGTCGCACAAATCACGGTGCGTCACACCTACCGACGAAAGCATACATACGTATAGAACTAACGCGTCCTTTATCCGAGTTAGCCGTTTAATCACCCGTTGCTCATCGCTATTAAGAAAATTGCCCCGGCTCTGGCCACCGGAAACAGCGTCATTGTAAAGCCCTCGGAGGTAAGACGCCGCCTTCGGATTTTTCGTGTGGCCCAGTCCGAATAACGACTGTTGTCTCGCTATAGCTTGCGCCTATTTCTGTGCTTGAGTTTGCACAGATCGCACTCGATGCGGGAGGTACGCTCATACCGTCCATCCCATCGGGTATCTCTATCTTACTGTCTGCGCTCAAAGTCCCTAGCGGTGTGCTCTCTGTGCTTCCTGGTCCTGGAGCTACAACAGGCAAAGAGCTCGTCTCTCATCCCCTTATCCGTAAAGTGGACATCACGGTAACTTATATCGCATTTGTTATCTGGGACGGCCGTGACTCTAAGCACATATCAAGGCAGGTACTGAAACAGGGCGCGCATTAGGAAGCATCGTCGGTGGAAACCTGGCAGCGTTTACTGCTGAGCTCGGTGGAAAGGCAAGCTGGGAAACAGTTGCAACCATGCCTTGCTGACTGATTGACTGACCAGGCCCCAATCATAGTCTTCAACGATGCCGACATTCCTTCGGCCGTAAACGGGGCGGCTTTTGCATCCTTCGTCGCTTCCGGGCAGACGTGCGTCTCTGGAACACGCTTGCTTGTACAGTCCAGCGTCTACGATGCGTTCGTCTCTCAATTCTTGGAGAAGGTGAGGAGCATTACAAAGCGGATGGGTGATCGTGCGTGAGCCACAGCTTTGGCCACATTATAACCGGACGACCTGACACTGCAGAATAGCCATGAATCCCAAGAGCGCGATGGGTTCGGTCATTTCCGCGCATCATCTTCAACGGATACATAGTGCGGTTGTGCAGCGGAGTTCGGGCACCGTCCTCATAGGCGGCGAGCCACTCAGGGATCGTTCATCCCTCGACGGCTTCAACTTTGCTCGGGGTAGTTTCTACCCTCCTACGGTGATCACAGACGTATCCTTAGACGATGCCCTATGGAAGGAAGAAGTATTCGGACCGGTCGTTGTGCTCAATAAGTTCCAGGTACGTGCCGACGGTCAGGCGGCAGCAAGCTTTGATACTCATTTTTACAGACCGAGAGTGAGGGCGTGGAACAAGCCAACAGCTCAAAATACGGACTTGGTGCTGGCATATGGACGCAGAATTTATCGCGCGCTCATCAAGTCGCAGCGCAACTACAGTCCGGATTGGTGTGGGTGAATACCCATCATCGAAACGATCCGAGTTCACCATGGGGTGGCATGAAGGAGAGTGGGATCGGTCGCGAGAACGGTGTCGAAGCCTTTGAAGCGTGTAAGTCTGTTCCCGAGCTAGTGCGGCAGAATGTTTATCAAAGCTTGGGATGCATCACGCAGATTCGCAGAGCAAGTCAACTATCGTGAATACCGCTTCGGTCGAGGAAGTTCGTACAAATGATGACTGGTTTGGTGATGGAGTAGAGAATAAGCGCTATGGGTAATCCGATAGCACTAGTATGCTTCGCGCGTGGTCCTAGTCGCTAGGACCTCCGCGTCTCACGCGATCAAGGGATAGTCAGGATACATTTTGTTTTCAACAGTATTTTGTACTTGTCATGCACGTTCGGCTATAAACAATCGTGATAAGGTGATCAGGGCCAAATGCTCTAGAGCTTGGGATTCAGTCATGGATAGTATAAAGATACATCGCCTCGTATAGTATGGTATTGTACACGTCTGAGATAAGAAGGCTCTGTCAGTTGGTGGAGGCGTGTGTGGGAAGATTTGAAACAGTGTCATGTTCTTATAGGTCTACGAGGTGCCCCCATTGGCAATGATTGTAGATGAATAGGAAGGGGATATTGCGGACTCAGAGGGGATATCTTTTTCAGAACAAGCGGGGGACAAGGTGACTGGTGATGATGTGATCTGTTCACGGATTGTGATACGATCAACTTTGTGAGGAATATAGGGTCTCGAATCCGACAGAGGCGACGAGTAATGATGATGGTGGGCCACGGTGATGCAAATCGGATAGGAAGCTTCGTCCCACAACACGGGTTCAAGCGATTGCGTGGAGGAAGAAAAGGCCGTCGGACTCGAGTCGGTCCCGTCATGCAAGGCAATGTACACATTCCGCACGACCCTAAGAATCGTCCGCGCGTATCGCCGCTCGACCTCGGACGAGCTTTCCTGATCATGCGCCACGAACGCGATCCGATTCCACAGCGCGCAGAACCGGTCTCGAAGTTCGGGCAACGTCCCTGCGGCGTCGAAATTGCGCGCGATGCGAAGGGTATGTCGGATCAGACCGTTCAAGTTGAGAGTGAGGGTAAGAGGGGCGTGGTGGGGCGGCGCAAGGCGTTCGACGATGTGGATGAGGTTGGCGAGGAGCACGCTATCGCCGTGGGCGAGGTAGGCGTAGAGGACGTCCTCTGGGACGTCTAACTGACGCATGATGATATTTTGGAACCAGCGTTGGTCGCGATCCTGCACGCTTGTGGCGATGGCGGCTGCCATACACTGCGCGGAGATGGCGACGTCTGGGTCGTCGTCGTGGCTATGCGCTTCTGCAAGGAGCCAAGAGTCGAGAGAGCCGAATATATGCAAAGCGGGGCTGTGATCCGACTCCCAGCAATGGAGCGCCTGGTAGAACGTGACCGGGAGGAGCGGGTTCACCAGGTCCAGGGTTCTCATGTATACGCACTTCCGCCGCGCCTGGATGGCTTCGGAAACTAGCCCGGATGAGAACGTGCGCTCGATGAAGAGGAACGCCGTGTACGCCATGGCAGGGATGCAATCAATTACTTCCTTCAAAACGTTCGTGGGATTCGCCACCTCGTGCGAACTGAGAAAGCCAGGGATCCCCGCGAGGAACTCCTCCAGTTCGTTGTCCTCCTCCAACGAATTGAACGTCCAGGCCAGGCCCCGGACGTCGATGTCCGATGGCAGACGGAAAGCGATGTCTTCCGTGTCCCTGGTGAAGCCACGGAAAAACCGCTTGCTCTGTCGGTGTTCTATAACTGAGATCTTATACCAGCTATCCAAACTGACGAACTTGCGGCCGTGCAATTCCGAAGCGATAGTTTTGAGCGTTCGGAGGACAACCCACGAGATCCCCGTAGCGCAGAACCAAGCGACCGTGGTGAGGGGGGTGTAATAAGGACTGTCGTGGCGAAAGATGGGCAGCAGAGTGGTGCACAAGTACAGGCTGAGGCAGAGACCCATGCACCATAACACGGTAGAGAATACCGTGTGGTAAACAGAGGACAGAAACACGGCAAGGCCGGCGAAGAAGAGGAACACGGATACGTGGAGCAACGCGGGCAACGCCTCGACTGCCCAAGGTAGATGCAACTTCTCTATTCCCTCAGCGAAGAACGCGCGGATGCGCGCGCGTTTATGAGGGCTGTATCGCGGCTGCGTCACGCGGAGGTATCGACGGGCCCATTGCTGCAGCGAGGTGGCGAGGAGCGCGCAAGTAAGGCTGATCACGAGGCTCGAGAACCACAGCGAGCTGTACCATATCGCGGACTTGGGCGGCCTGAACGTGGACGGATCGCTCGGCGGCGCGGGGATGGGGGGTAGTGGCAGCGGGATCGATGAACCGTTGATTGGGGTGGAGGTGGCTAAGATTTGAGCGATGGTCGCGAGGTAGAACGTGTTTGTGTCCTGCGGGCTCGGCTGGAGGTTCTGGTAGGTCCCCATGATAAAAGCGGCGACCGTCGCCGAAAACAAACCGGTCTGTGGTATCGATAGGTTTAAGGATTATCGATTATCAGAATTTTCTTTGCTTTTTCTTTTGCGGAGACGTACAAAGACGAGTATCCCATCCGCGTCTCCTTTCCACCTCTCAGCCGATTTCTTGTCTTCCTCCTCGGCCCTATCAAGGTACATCGAGAAGAGCGCGCCCGATCCGTCTGTGTAATTGGACTCTGTCTGGGGTTCTCCGGTAGAAGTGGGAAATGGTACGTCCTCGACATCGTAAAAAATGTCCTGTGACCCTGCTCGAGAATCGTTCAAGTTGAGTGCTGTGATATCGCAAAGCCATAGAAACACTAGGGCGTACCTGCGTCGGGATCCACATCCCCTGCGCGGAACATTCCATCCATCTTGTAGTACCTTACTGTAATTCCTAAAAAGCTTGCTCACTGTTTCGCGGCAATCACAGCTCGCTTAAAAAGAAGAGATGCAGTCGGGGTCAATGCTGTACAGTGGTTCATCGCCAAAGATACGTGCCGTCGGCTATCAGTAAATGCCGCTAGCCAGAATCGTATTACAGCACAATTGCAGCATACAGTCCGTGGAATTCTGTCCTAGATTACGATTGTTTATGGAAATGATGCATTTTCGTTGCTGTGTATCTATCTGGCTTCCCTACCTTCACTGCCTCTTCTGGTCGGATCATCTTCCGCTTCATGAAATGAAAGAGAACAGTACCGCTCTCTGCACCACAGCTTCCACGTCACGCCATTCTTGCCCCTCGGGCAGGCTTCAAAGTCAGTGTTACACATTGCTGGTATTCTCCGGACGACATTGTTAATAGTACGTTACGTAGGTTATCGTAGTGTGTATTCATAGCAGGCCATCATCTCCGTGATCCCCTTCTTCCATGTCCTCTCCTCCGCGGGTTATCTTTCCACAACGCCTCCTGAGCGGCCGCAATTTCATTGCCAAGCGCGTCCATCGCCAAGCTCACCTCCTCGATGAAGGTGCGCGTGTGCGCTAGCAACGCCTGGGCATCGGCGTCAGCGTCAGCATCAGCATCGGCCTCTCCTTCCTCTTGAGCCTCGCTTTCCGGCAGACTCGGAGCTGTGACAACAGCCACAGCATCATTCACAGGTACGCCCCACAACTGTTCTTGTGCTTCGTCTCCATCCATCGGGAAGGGTACATCCGGGCGCTCGCGCATCCAATGATCGCGAAGGCGGAGTAGGAGGACCTCAGCTGGCTCGCGGAATCCCCAGTGCGCGCCAACGAGTCCCTCGAACCATCGTTCCGTCGCGCCAAACACGTGCGCGACGATCCACTCCCATGCGCGCGCCTGCGGGACAAAGTCGCCGTGGAAGACAGAATGGAAAATGAACTGGCGGACGTTGCGCTGACCCTCCCACGTGATGCGCTCAAACGGATGCAAGTGCGGACGCAGCCAAGACGGCATGCGCGCACACGACCAGAGAGGGGCGCGTGAGGCGTGTTCCCAGCCTGTAAGCGCGAGCGTTGCATCGCTATGTACATCGCCCGGACGCGCCCAGCGCACGACGAAGCGCGCCATCTGCATGTCCCAGTGGCGTACCCCGAACTCCTTGCTCTGCAGCACCGAATATGCCGTAAAGCGCGCCTCGGGCGACAGCGAGCCCGGGATATAGAATCCTCCCGAGTGGTACGATATCAGGTGACCGAGGCGTTTCCACGTGTCGCGCACCGCCACGACCTCTGTGTCATCTAGCGGGGTGAAGCCAGGCCACCCGGTGTCGCGCGCGCCAGGAACCTCGGTGGGTCCGCCAAAAATGCGTTCTGGGCGTTCCGCTAGGGCGAGGAGGTAGTCGTGCGTTGAAGTGAGGCCCTCTTGAGGTTCCATTTCTGCCAGTGGTCCCTCGTCGAAAGGCGGGCACAGCAGTACAGGACGACGATAATGGGCGGAGTCACCTGGTGTTCGTGGGGGAGAGTCTGGGACGTCTGTCTCGGAACAAAGCAGCAAGCTGCGACAGTTGAAGAGCTTGACGAGCAGCTCGCCGAGTCTTGCACATACAGTCATGATCTGTCGTGGTTCGAGGTCCATCCAAATGTCATCCAGACACTCACCCGGAAGCTAGGAAATGATAAGTGTGCGGAGATTCAGGTTGCGGTGTATGAAGAGGGGGGAAGTAAGATGCTCATACCAGCTCAAGCAAGACTACCTCTGCGTTAATTGGATTCGGGACATTATCGTAGTATCCGTAAATTTTAGGTGCGATGATCTGGGCGTGATCGCGGACGATTTGGGTCATTCCGACCTGCATGCAGACAGCATGCTGGTCACCGACTGTTCATGCGCGGAGACGGAGCGATGGGTGGTGTCTTACCAACGCCTTGGTAGTATACGTTGGCCTACCACGTGGAAAGTGTGCGAGCATGGAACGAGGACCAAGGGGAACACTCCTCGGATCGAATGTGATCAGTATCATCTATAAGGAGGAGAGTGATCGATCTTAATCGGGGGGAAGGGGGGAAGGACTCAGAAGGAGGGCATACTTGTTCTCCCACATGACAAAAATCCTCACATCCAGTTACCACCGGGTATGGCGACTTCTTGTCGTGGGCCTTGCCCTTTCCTTTTCTCTTTCCTGTTGACGATGGCGCTCCCATGATGGAGTTGCGACTGAGACGGGAGGCATGTTCGCCAGCAGCAGCGGCTGCAGCGAATTTCTTCAGCGCACAGATGTCAACGTGGGGAAATATGGCGGACATTGTAGCGGCCTGTGGGACGCTCTCGGGAACACGAACTTTCGCAGCGCTGGTCGTGGGATAAACGGCGGCGCTACGTTCAAGAGAACTACAGTAGGCAGGTAAGTTACACAGATGGATCAAGCGCAAAAAAGAGTGAGATGAAATACCCGGCGGGAAATTTTTGATAAATGGATTGCTGGGAATGGGAGAACCAGCGATGACATATAGTGCCTTGGCTACGGTGCTTGTGACAAGAACTGTAGCAAGCACGGATCAGAGAGTGCTGATGAGGAGAGTGCAAGGTGCAGGAGTACCCGCCGAGGATCAAACCAAGGATGATGATCCCAGCCAGTCAGCAGCTGTCTGAAGCGCTCGGTAGATTTAGGCGTCACTAAGACGTAAACCTGGACATATCAAGCATGAGAACAGCCTTCGGCCTGCCTGGTCTCAACAGTCCAGAATGGGGGACAATGGACGATCTGTATATGCAACCGCAAACTATAGAAAAAAGGACCTGACCCGAAAACGGCACCGAAACGAGATAAAGATGCACCAATGCTCACCCGACTCGATATTTTTTTTGTTTCCCTGCCGATGCAATGTCTTTCTGGGGACAATCCGACCAAGAACTTGGCTCCAGATTAGGTAAGTAGGCTGGGGGCATTGATACAATCGCCTGTAAAAATTCAGTGGAAAAGAAAAGGGAGTGAGGGCAGTATGGACATCATATGCCGGGAACTAGAACGAAGGCGGGGGTAAAGAACCTATCTTTTACACGGCGTCGAAATTGTATGCGCAGTTTTACTGTGAATTAAACACAGACAAATGGGCCGAATCTCGATAAAGCGTGCGTGACCTTTCGGCATTGGCCGACGTTTCGCTAGCAGCTGCTCAGTCCTCAGTCAGTCTATCAGCTGCGCTCCGCTCCACGGTCTACTTATCTTCGGTCTCAATAATCTCTAGAGGCTGGTCATATTCAATTTCAGAAAGCATTCATGAACAGGATATTTGGCACGTCTTCCAGCAGCAAGAAGCCAAAGCCAACGTTGCAAGACGTCATCGATCAGGTGGGGCTCGTTTCCTTGGAGAGATGATGTACGCTTTCGGGTGTTCATTCACCCTGCGCTCCATGACAGACAGATGCTCGCTCGGCAACTATCGAGGTCAAGATCAAGAAACTCGATGGAGAGCTCATGCGGTACAAGGAGCAGATGAGCAAGTTACGCAACGGACCTGGCAAGGTTAGCGTTGCCTTCCCGCGTTGTTTTTCTTTTACCCCCGAAGGCTGACCGAAATCATGGCTGCCTGGCTGGTTGGATTGGATTCCATGAATGGTCAGAACGCGATCCAGCAACGGGCCCTACGCACCCTCAAGCAGAAGCGCATGTACGAGGCGCAACTCTCGCAGCTCACGCAGCAGACGTTCAACATCGAGAGCACCGCGCTTGCGACGGAAAACCTGCGTAACACCATGGTGACACTCGACGCGATGACGCAGGCGAACAAGGAGCTGCGTAAACAATATGGCAAGATCGACGTAGACAAGATCGAGGTGCGCCGATGCCAATATAGCAAAGTAATCTGGGGGTATCCTTTTTGACCCTTCTCCGGCGCAGTAGAACATGCAATTTGAGATGGAGGAGCTGCTGGAGCAGGCGAATGAGGTCCAAGAGACACTGAGCCGTTCCTACGCTGTTCCGGACGAGATCGACGACACAGAGCTTGAAGCAGGTGCGCACCATTCACTCTTCCTATTGCAAGGACGAGCTTATATATCTTTTTGGCGGACGATCGAACGAAACTCAGAGCTGGACGCGCTTGCGTTGGAGGAGGAAGAGGAAGGGGCGTCATACCTCGCGGATCTCAACAAGGCGCCGGATTTCATCGACGAAGCTCCCCTCGAGGCTCCCGAGGTTCGCACTCAAAGCTCTCGTGACTCATCGAGTAAACTCACTCTTTGGACGATTTGCAGTTAACCCAGACCCCAGAAGCAGTCAAGACCACATAGTATATGACTCTCGCAACCACGTCTTGTATTATATGAAGCAAAATACTATAGTCCAATGAATATTGTATTGCAGAGATGTATTCTAGATTGCATATGTTGCCGTAGATGGATCGTCATGAAAAAGGAACAACTCGGAACCGTGCTCCACTATGGAAGATCCCTCTATGCTCCTTGCTCGCCTGTCGATTTCTTCTTCTTCCGCTTGCGCCTCCGCTTTTTGTGAGGAGAGCCCTCCGGCTCTTCGGGAGCGGGTGGTGGCAAGCCAGTGAGATTCAAAATTGAGGGTGAATACGTCGGATGGGTTGAGGGGCCCGAGGTGGTCGGAGATTGTCGAGCTGAAAGAGTCGAGAGAGACGATCCCCGCGGTGGCTTCGGGGGCACCGTAGCGCCAACGTCCGGTATAGCAACTACTATAAGGGATTTGGAATCGCAAGTGAGCAGGGTGATAACGGGTCACGTTGCGGTTACTATGAGGTGTCGAATGCAGAAAACATACCTGGATACGATTGTGCGGGAGCCTTCCGCACCGCGGTCTGTAGACCGCGGTTCCCCAATGGGACCTCCCAGCGCGACGACGTGCGCCTGCTCTCCCTCAGGCAGAAGCTGTGTCTCCGTCTCAATATTCTTTTTCTTCTTTTCTTCTTCCTCTTTCTTGACATTGGCCTCGTCGCCGCATCGACGGACGCCATCATCGGCAGAGCTTCTTCCGCCGTAACATCCTTACCCGGCATGGTTCCCACCACCTCTTCCGTTTCCGCTGTCTTTGTCGTCTCCAAAACCGCCTTCTTCATCCTCTTCTACTTCACTTCCTTCAGGTTCAAAAGGATCGCTGGCCCTCGGACGCTTTCGAACCGTACTCGCGCTCGCTATGCGGGACTCCTTCCCGCCGTTTTTTGTCGCCGGACATCGTTGCAACAGCAGCGTTGGCCAACTCTCCATTATCCATGTCCCGAGCGCGCCTCTTAACGGCTTCGAGTTTCTGCACGAGACACATCTGCGCAGGGTTAGGAGTTTCAGGAAGCGCACCTACGCCCAGCCCAATGCCCCGTAAAAAAGTAGGAATAGCTCGAATGGATGTGTCGCGAGGTAGAGAGTGGGGAGAAAAATACATACCGTGGCGGCAGACGTAGAAAGTGTTTGCAGCCCCGCCTCTGCCTCGGCTGTACGCGATGACGACGAGTTGGTTTAGGAACTGCACGACGGCAGCGCTAGCCAAGGATGGGACGAGATTTTGCGCGTATGCCATGGAGAGGTCGATCTGGGCTTGCAGCATCGCCGTATCGATGTCACCGTTGGGTTCTTCCAAGCCTGCACCTGTGGCATAGCATTTTTTGGCGTAACATTGAGAGGCGTGTATCCCGAGAGGATTTGATCTGGTAATGGGTTAAATTTCGAGACGAATCGTTGCGGACCCACCGGCCCGGGGTAGGTTTTTGGATTCTGGCATTGCAAGCTAGGGCCCACCACTATTTACTGTACTTTTGCTGATGGAGTATGAGACAAGCTGATACATACCTCGCAAGGACAGCGTAACTAGAAGCTCGTAATCCGGCCATGGCTGTGTAACGGGACTGTAACGGGCCTAACGGCTGTGACGGGCAGTGTCAGGCCGTCAGCCGCCCGCCGCCTCGTAATTTTGTTTCACAATTGTTCGATCCACGTATTGATATGGCTGTGTTACTCCGTTGCATGTATATACGGCGTGTTGCGGTGTGTGCGCAGCACGCTGTACCTTGCATGCTAACAGACATCATAGCTCTACCCTTCAACTCTCACTACTAGTATCATCTTCCTACCAAACGTTATGTTCTCCACTGGCAATTCCCATCTTAACACACCCTCTTCACCATTCCAGATCATCTTTGACGCTGCCTTGAATGAGTACACCAAGAAGACAGGGATGGCCATCCACTCTAACCCCCTCACCATCGAGCTCCAGACTTGCAGGTCTTCCAGTGAAGTGTGTGAGGTCCTCCAAGGGCAAGCGCGAAAGTTCGACGAGTTTCGGAGAGGTGGTCGCGGAGTGCAGATAATGACAAAACTCAAGTCAACTATAGATATTCTGATGAAGCTTTCCAACGGTGGTGTCCTTGGTGAAGGCCTGGGTCTTGTAAGGGTTTGAACTATCCTGAGGGCATATTCTAACTTCACCCTGTAGAAATTTCCACCTGCGAAAGCGATTGTAGCCGGCATTGGCATTCTACTTGCAGTCCGTATTCCTTTGTTCTTTACTTCTCTCACTGTCGTGACACAGACCAGGCTGCCAAGGACGTGAGCACAAGTTATGACGCACTCACAGAATTATTCGAATGTCTGGAAAACTACCTCAGTCGCCTAGGGATATTCGCCGAGATTCCGCCTGCCATGGAGGGAATCCTGGTCAACATAATGGTCGAATTACTAGGCATCCTCGCACTGGCAACGCGCCAAATTAAGCAGGGGAGACTCAGTGAGTTCGCTCCCTTGACCATGCATAGCCCTAGGCTCAGCGTTGTGCAGAGAAGTTCGCAAAGAAGTTGCTGGGCGAGAACGACATCGAGGCAGTGCTTCAACGATTGGACAGACTCACCATGGAGGAGTCGCGGATGACAATAGCGCAGTCCATGAAGGCCTCAATACAAAGCACGGAAGTTGTACGTTGTCTATTCAGCGACATGAGAACGGTCATGGAAGGCCAGTAAACCTTTCGGAAGTGGTCGATTATGTTGTATTGAAAGCCCCCACACATAGATGGAAGAGCTCTGACAGACAATATCCAAGAGGCCCTTGGTAAGTTTCGCTCACAGACGCAAGTGTGGCCTGACTGTACGAAAAGTTAAACTGCAAGAGTTAGTCGAAAGTGTGAACAAGATGAAGCGTTCGTTTCTCTTGACATAGCAGTCGTGGGCCGCCGAAGCTGAGACTTTCACGCAGGTGATGAATTGCAACAAGCTGTCCGGCAGTGGCTTGCCCCTCCCGATCCATCAATAAACCATAACATTGCGTGTGGGTCTCATCACGAAGGGACAGGAACTTGGTTCACTGAAGGTAATGCTTACAAGGAATGGAAGGCAAGAGGCTCCCTCGCATGGCTTCACGGCAAACGTATGTCCACAATGCTATCCGTGTATTGAGTGTCATTGAAGGCCTCTGGTTTTACAGCTGGGTCTGGAAAGAGTGTTCTTTGGTAAGTTGTACTTCAACCTATCACGTATAAAGTAAAGTTTGACATCCACTAGTTCTTCAATTATCGAAAATCTCGAGGCTGAGCGAAAGGCCGGCTTAGCTTCGCTAGCCTATTATTACTTTGATTTCAAGGACAGTCACAAGCAGGATCTCCGCGGATTGCTATCCTCACTCTTCCTTCAACTCACTGCACGGTCTGACGTGTTTTGCGACATTCTCGATTGGCTTTTTGAAGAATACGATAAGGGTTCAAGACAGCCCAGTGAAAGACACCTCATCGAATGCCTAGTGAAGGTGCTCGGCTCCCCTGGACAAGGAAAAGTATACATTATAGTGGACGCCTTGGATGAATGTCCCGACAACTCCGGAACACCCACAGCCCGCGAAAAGGTCTTGGAGTTCGTTGGCCAACTCCTTTCCTTACGGCTCCCTTATACACGAATTTGTATTACAAGTCGACCAGAGGTCGACATCCAATCATCGCTCGAACCTTTGACATCTCATTGTATCTCCCTCCACGACGAGGATGGCCAGAGGAAGGATATTATCGACTATATCAAGCACTTTGTCGAATCAAATCGAAAGATGGGAAAGTGGAGAGTAGAAGACAAGGAACTGGTTATCAATACGTTGGCACAAAAAGCCCAGGGCATGTAAGCATACTCATCACAACTTTCGTGATTTGACGCTTATTTCGTGATATAGGTTTAGATGGGTTTATTGCCAACTAGACACGCTACGGCGCTGTTTACCAGCGAGCATACGGCGTGCGCTCGATGAATTGCCAAAGACGTTGGACCAAACCTACGAGCGGATATTAGAAGGGATCGATGAGGAGAAATGGGAATTCGCCCTTCGCCTTTTCCAGTGCCTGGCAGTCGCTCGTCGTCCGCTGCGGGCAAAGGAACTTGCAGAGGTTCTCGCGGTCGAGCTCAACACGGGAGGAATACCTAGGCTCAATGTGGATTTACGCCCCAGAGACCCCGATGAAACAGTTCTGTCGACGTGTTCGTCTTTGGTCACAATCATTAGACCTGACATCCGAGATGTCCACCACTACATCGGCGATGGCTGGGATGTTCAGGTTGTACAATTCTCCCATTACTCTGTCAAGGAATTCTTGACGTCCAGTCGTTTGATGTCCTCCGAGACGAGACAACTTTCACGGTTCTACATCTCCCCAGAACCTGCTCACACAATCCTCGCGCAAAGTTGCGTCAGCACCCTGCTACAGTTGAATCGTTCCGTCAACATAGATGACTTTCGGGACTTTCCTCTCGCTGGATATGCGGCCCAAAATTGGGTAGATCACGCTCAGGTCGATGGTGTCGCATCACAGATCCGAGTTGGGATGGAATCCCTCTTTGACCCTGAAATGCCACATTTTACAGCATGGGTCAACTTCCGGCAATCATTTGGGAGTTATTTGGGACAACCCAAACGATCTCCTCTCTCTTATGCTGTGCTTTACGGCTTCGAGGACGTGGTCAAATACCTAGTCACCACACGTTCCCAAGATACAAATGTCGTTGATCCGGATCCGGATTCCAGAACTCCACTGTTAACGGCGCAGAGGGGAGGGCATTTCGGGATTGCACAGCTTTTACTTGAGCACGGAGCCGAAGTGGATTGTCAAGACAAGGACAATCGAACTCCGTTACTTTGTGCCTCACGAAGTGGACAACTCAATATTGTTCGGCTTCTCCTAGAGTGGGGTGCGCATGTGAACTACAGTGACAGTTTGGGGTCGACGTCACTGCACCAAGCTTCAATATGCGGAAACTTTGACGTTGTTCACGAATTACTTGATCTTGGCGCAGACATAAATGCCCGCGACAACCAAGGAATAACATCACTGCAGAAGGCATTTCGACATGGGACGCTCGATGTTGTACAGCTATTACTCAATCGAGGTGCAGACGTGAACATTCGGGATAACAACTCCTCCGTGCTGCTACATGAAGCCTTGGAGAGCAGAAATCTGGATGTTGTTCGACAACTCATCAACCTCGGTGCGGATATCAACGTCCGTGATAACCAAGGAACAACACCACTGCAGAAGGCATTTCGACACGAGATACCCGATATTGTACAGCTATTACTCGATCGAGGTGCCAACGTGGACAGTCGGGACAGCAACTCCTCTGTGCTATTACATGAAGCTTTGGATAGAGAGGATCTGGACGTTGTCCGACAACTCATCAACCGAGGCGCGGATATAAATGCCCGCGACAATCACGGAGCCACCCCGTTGCATAAAGCATTCCGACACGGGATGCTCGATGCTTTACAGCTATTACTCGATCGAGGTGCCGACGTGAACATTCGGGACAACAACTTCTCTGTGTTATTACATGAAGCTTTGGAGAGCAGGTACCTGGATATTGTTCGACAACTCATCGGCCGTGGTGCGGATATAAATGTCCGCGACAATCACGGAGCCACCCCATTGCACAAGGCATTTCGGCATGGGATACCTGATGTTGTGCAGCTTTTACTTGATCGAGGTGCCGACGTGAATATTCGGGACAACGATAACTCCTTGCTGTTACATGAAGCTTTAGATAGCGGCCAACTGGACGTTGTTCGACAACTCATCAACCTCGGCGCAGATATAAATGCCAGTGACAACCGCGGAGCCACCCCATTGCACAAGGCATTGCGATTCGAGATGCTCGATGTTGTACATCAATTACTTGAACGAGGTGCCGACGTGAACTTCCAGGACGATAGGGGCTCGACGCCATTACGTGAGGCTTTGGAAGCCGGGTGTCTCGACGTTGTTCGACATTTTCTTGACTTTGGCACGGCTTCGAGGCAACCTAACAGTCATAGACTCGGAGCAACTTCATTACATGGAGCGTCGCGATCGGGGAAACTCTATAATGTACAGTTGTCCATTAAACAGGGTGTCGACGTGGACGTTCGGGATGGAAGAAACTCGACGCCATTACACGAAGCTTCTGAAGGCGGCTATCTCGATGTTGTTCAACATCTTCTCGACATTGGCGCCGATATCAAGCCGCGCGATAACCAGGGGGCAACACCATTACATAAAGCATCGCGACACGGAAAATCTGATGTTGTACAGCTGTTCATCAAACAGGGTGTCGATGTAAACACTCGGGATGACAGAGGCTCAACGCCATTACACGAAGCTTCGGAATGCGGGCATCTCAACGTTGTAGAGTTGCTTCTCATTCACGGGGCTGATGTGAGGGCTCGTGACAACCAAGGAGCCTCCCCGCTACACAAAGCATCGCGGTACGGGAGAGTCGACGTCGTACACTTGCTCATCGATCATGGCGCAGATATGGAGGCCAAAGACAACCATGGTGCTTCTCTACTGCATTTGGCATCACGATGCCATAACTTCAGCCTCATGCCGATATTACTTAAATTCGGAATGAGGGTATATGCCACTGACGACAATGGCTCGACACCATTGCATGAAGCTTCGGAAAATGGCCATTTCGAGAGTGTGCAACTGTTACTCAACAACGGTGCGGATATTAATGCTCGCGATATGCATGGAGCATCTCCGTTGCATAAGGCATCACATTTCGGGAACCTCCACGTCGTACAGCTGTTATGCAAGTCCTTTGCGGGCCCAGAGCCTCGGGACGGAAGCCGCTCAACACCACTGCACTATGCTTCGAAGAATGGGCACGTCAAGGTCGTGGCGGAATTACTCCATTGGGGTGCAGAGATAAATGCACAGGATAGCGATGGCTCAACTCCGTTGTGGGAAGCATCATTGCATGGCCAAACCGAGGTTGTGAAGCTATTACTTGAGTTTCACGCTAATGTGAACGCAAGGAACGATAGCTACCGGACTGCACTCCATCTAGCGGCGTCCAAGGGAAACCTCGATGTTGCATGGTTATTACTCAAACATGGGGCAGATCCAAATGCCCGGGATGAGCGCGGTTGTACCCCATTGCATGTGGCATCGGTATGCGGACATGTTGACATCATGGGCCTATTACTGGATCACGGCGCCGACGTAGATTCCCGGGAAGACCACCACGAGACTCCACTCCACGAAGCAGCAGTCAGCGGGCATACCGACACGGTACGGTGGCTTGTCGAGCATGGAGCAGACGTAAATGCACAGGACGGCATGGATCGGACGCCATTCTCGGTAGCTTTGGAATCGGGAAATCGCAAGGTTGCGCGATTGCTCTCGGATTGGGGGTCGTAACAGGTAATCTCTCTGGGTAAGCTCTCTGTAGGTTTATTCGCTTGTGTAATCCTAACGAGTGCCTAGTAACCCACTCTGACAATTGAGATAAATGAAGGAAGCCCATACTGGGTTGGGATATATGGTGAATATGGGAATTTGTGTTGCTGCCATCATAATAGTCGGTCATAGAAGTGGGGAGATGAAAATGTCCAAATGCTTTGAGTTTGTCATAAACATTCAGTTTCTTTTTTTTTTTTAATTACGAAAAGGAATATCATTGACTCTTACTTGTTGGGCCAGATTCTGAGCTGTTCCTGAAAGCATATCCAATTCGACAAGCAAACCCACTTTGAAAAGTGACTACGATAGGACAAATGTAGCACTTGGACCCTGAGAGGTCTATGCGCTCAAAGGGCATCTGAAAGCCATATTATCCAACCTTATTATGGTGTCCAGACTCATGTAACGAGCCCAAGTCTGTCTTCCCTGACCATTAGCTTGCTTGATGCCCCAGCAGGCCATGTGACAGCCGTTCTGGACGAGATCAACGACGCAGATCTTGAAGCGGGTGCACACCATTCACTTTTCCTCTCGCAAGGACAGGCCTATATATCTTCTTAGAGGACAATGGAATGGAAACACAGAGTTGGATGCGCTTAGGTTGGGGGAGGAAGCATCTTACCTCGCGGATCTTAACAAGGCACCGGATTTCATCAACGAAGCACCCCTCGAAACACCCGAGGGTTCGCACTCAAAGTTCTCGTGGCTCACCGCCGAGTTTGGATGATTTGCAGTTAACCCAGACGATCCCAGAAGGCATCAAGGCCGCGTAGTATATAGCTTGCGCAATCGCGTCTTGTATTATAATACTTTAGACCATGAATAGTTGAAGTCTGATGTATTCTAGATTTCATATATTGTCGTAGATGGACGTTGCTCATCGTGAAGAACGATCAGTTCGGAACCATGCTCCGCTATGGAGGATCCGTCTCTGTTCCTTGCCCGCCTGTCGATTTCTTCTTCTTCCGCTTGCGCCTCCGCTTTTTGTGAGGAGAGCCCTCTGGCTCTTCGGGAGCTGGTGGCGGCAAGCCAGTGAGATTCAGAATTGGGGGTGAATACGTCGGATGGGTTGAGAGGCCCGAGGTGGTCGGAGATTGTCGAGCTGAAAGAGTCGATAGAGACGATCCCCGTGGTGGCTTCGGGGACATCGTAGCGTCAACGTTCGGCGGAGTAACTACTATAAGGGATTTAGAATCGCAAGTGAGCAGGGTGATAACGGGTCACGTCGTGATTACTATGAGGTGTCGAATGCAGAAACATACCTGGATACAATTGTGCGGGGCCTTCCGCGCTGCGGTCTGTAGACCGCGGTTCCCCAACGGGACCTCCGAGCGCGACGACGTGCGCCTTCTCCCCCTGGGTCTGGCCCTCCTCATTCCTGCCCTCAGGCAAGAGCTGTGTCTCCATCTCCATATTCTTTTTCTTCTTTTTCTTCTTCCTCTTTTTTGACATCGGATTCGTCGCTGCGTTGACGGACGCCATCATCGGTAGGGCTTCTTCCACCGCAACGACCTTAGCCGGTATTGCCTTCACCACCTCTTCCGTCTCCGCCGCCGTCGTCTCCAAATCTGCCTTCTTCATCTTCTTCTTGCCCTTACCTCCTCCTGCAGGTTCGAAAGGGTCGACGATCCTCGGACGCTTTCGAACAGCGCTCGCGCTCGCCACGCGGGATTCCTCCTCCGTGCTGTCTTCCCCTTCTTGTTCGTTTCTTCCGTCGTTGCAAGTCGTCGCCGTCTCGGCCAGTGCGCCATTCTCCATTTTCAGTGCGCGCCTCTTTCCACCTTCGAGTCTCTGCACAAGACGCGTCTGCGCGGGAGCAGGCGTTTCGGGAAGTGGTGCGCCTACACCCAACCTAATGTCCGCCAGAAAGAAGCAGGGAAGAACTTGAATGTGTTGCGAGAGCTACGGACTAGAGGCGAAACACGCACCGTGGTGGCCGACGTAGGAGTGCCTGCAGCTCTGCCTCTGTCTCGGCTGTGCGCGATGACGACGAGTTGGTTAAAGAAGTCGACGACGGCGTTAGCCAAGATGCGACGAGGTTTTGCGCGTATGCCATAGAGAGGTCGATCTGGGCCTGCAGCGTCTCCGTATCGATATCATTGTTGGGTTCTTCCATGTCTGCACCCGTAGCATAACGTTTTTTCGCGTGGCGTTGAGAGGCGTGTGTCCCGAGAGGATTTGATTTGGTCAAATTTCGTTCAACTTGTGGTCAAGATCCGGATCGGAACTATCACCTCGCGGTTGCACCGGCCCGGCGTAGAACTTTTCTCACTCTTTTCCTCATGTATCACATCACTATCACTACCGTGGTACAGTACTAGTGTAGTACTTGGACGAATACCAAACATCGATTGATACTGTTTTCTCAATCACTGGATTGCCGTAGCTACGGTCTCAAGACACGTGACAAGAAAAGAGAGGGCTCAGGACAAAGCGCAAAGCAAACATCGACGATTCGACGTGAAACGATGCAAGTATTCATGCAATATTCATGGGCGGTGTTCAAGCCCCTAGCCAGTCTTCCACTACAGTGCCATGAATGCCAACAGACCCTCCTCCAAGTCCCAAATATCAAATTTCGAGACATCATTGTTGGTAGAGCAAATGCAGGAAAGACGTCAATTTTGCAAAGAGTAGATTACAACGCGGGAGTCTGAAGGTTCAAAAGTTTGATCGATGCCAGGACATCGTACAAAGGGTATATTCTCATTCTTAGCAACACTTTTAATCTCACCATCTAGGCTGGAGTGTTGGCTGGGGTGGAGGTGCGAGGGGTCTACGCTAGCGCACCACTGTCAATTGCAGTGTGCCAACTACTTAGATCGTGACATTCCTATCTGTCGTTGCATGATTTCTAGTGAGAACAAGGGACCCAGATGTGGCCATGACGCAGCTCAGTAGCAAGAAACAACGATGGTCGACGACTTATATGTTGTGCAACATGTTCTAGGACCTATGGACGTGCAAAAGGGGTGTGCCGCGTGATTGATATGGTATGCAGTGTAAGGGAGGCACGCGCGATCGTCACGTGGCACCATCGACGCCCGACGAGCCTGAGGATCCGCGCACCCCCCCAAACGTGCAGCCGACGTGCCACCGAGCGCGTTCATTCCTCCTCCACTGGGCATTCCTCGCTAGCCGACGTCGCGATTGCCTCGCGCCCTCAATTTTCCCTTATTTTCCTATCCTTTCTTCTTCCCTGTTCCCCCTTTTCTACAACCTTTTAGACTTAGTGGCATGGCACATGTAAATACTTGACTTGCGAACAGAATAAATAGGGCGCTGCGTCGTAGATGGAAGGTGTAGGATCGCCCACGTTTCCTCTTGCGTGAGCTCGGTCTCAGTCTCAACTTGAACGCGTTCGCGTCCCCTTCGGGATTGCTGGCCCGTTCTTTATTCTCACCCCTCTTTCTAGCCTTCCTTTCGAGCTCACTTTCGCGCGGTCCCTTTAAGATCTTCGCTACAGCAGTGTGCAACCGGGACGGATGACGGATGATATTGCGATGCCAAAGGCAGGCGAAAATAAAATGTGCGAAAATCCCATGATAATGACGTACTGTGAGTATGTGGCAATGGTAGTACAATCTCCCTCTTGCTAGCCTAGTGCGGGACGTTTCCCTAGATGAAATCAGTACAATTTTGCTGGGTACGTGAACGCCGTTTAAACGGATTGAACTTTCGACGTGGTCCGTTAGATTCTCCATATAAAGTCTACTTGGAGGGCCAGTGACCCGAACTCATCAAGATGACTGAACAGATGTCATGTGTTCTAACTCCTGGGACCTGTAGTATCCTAAAGGTGTGCCAATAACTGTCTTCCACAGATGGTCCTGCCAAAAACGGCATTCATAAATAAGATGCTAAAGTCAAGACACGACGACGCACCGGTTCATTGAGCCAGCTTTTTCCACCCTCCTCAATCCCCTTCTCTTTTCGAGTATGTTAGAAATCTTGGCGTTAACCTGTTCGATTCGTCAGACCAGCCTATCGCATAGGTCGAGGTCTTCGAAGAGGTGGTGCTGGAAGGTTCGCTGCCACCGAGCAGTCAATTGGCCTAAACCAGCTGTTAGCTGTCGAGGCGTCTGGACAGGCTGCTTAAGATGGCCCGCGTGCACATGCGTGGTAGCTCAAGCTTGTATTGGATTTGATACACTGTTGCAGAGTTGACGGGTGCGGAATGGAGCAGGGGGTTCTTGTGAAGAGTTCATGCACGTTCATGTGTCAAATTCGATTGACGAGAGTATTATGTCAACAATACACTCAGACTGCCTATGACGACAGTCGTACAGCTGGACACCTCGTCGGTGGTCTTTATCTTCGCGACATTGTCTCCCAGTGGCGCCTTGGCCTCCAATTCTTTGATCGTGAAAGTTGGTTTGCGATGTGGAGAACAAGCATTTACAGTAAAATGAGTGTGCTCTACCGGCCTGTTGCCATGGACAGCTCAAACGTGAACTAGAGTAGAACGGATTTGAAACTTGGTTGAGAAAAGAGAGTGCGTTCGGGAACTTTGTCACGCTTCGGGCCTTCGAGATACCAGCCAAAATGCTTTCTCACAAAAATTCTGTGGCAAGTGAGACAAAACTGCTGTTCGGAAACCGTTTCAATCTTTTTGAGATTGTGTCTGAGTCGCGACAACCCCAGCCAACGTGAAATACTGCTCCGGACCTGTATTTCGCTCGAGATACTGTCTCTGTGACAAGGCGTGATGGCTTCGTGACCATTGTGAATGCACAAACAGACAAGCATGTGACCCATAGGCTGGTCACATGCTCCAGTTGTGACAGTCCTCCTAGAAAGGAAATATGTATTTATTGGATAAAGGAGCGTTCGGTAACACAGAAAATGAGAAAACCGAGACAATCTACCCCCCCTCAGATCACAATCCCGCGCGGGATATTGTCTTACGCTATCTTTTGTCGAACGCACTATAAAACACGAATAGGAGCAGGAAAAATACGAACATCACAGACGATGCATCATGATAAATTCCATAAACCGGAGAATAGAATATTACTGAGAAGGTGCGGAAGACTGCTTCGTAACTATGTTATGAATTTCTTAAAGCACAATAGTGAGACTATGCACGACTCAGAGCTTCATCTTCGGCTGGCTTTGGCGTAAGGCATACAAAATGCATGCATACTCTTCGAATTTGGTTGAGAGCTGCGAACATGTCGTGGCTATGTGATTATAGTATGACTTCCGTATAACATCTATGCATAATAATTAACCATGGCCTCCAATTCCGGTTCATGGCATGGAGGTAGCCAAAGGAAGTACGGCACATCGATGAGAATGGCAGGGGAAGTGGCAACGAGATCGGGCAAGGCAGAAAGAACAATCGCCTAAATCGAGAATAGGCTCTGAGGATCGTCAACAGTAACAGCGGCGGAGAGGTGGGACTGAGGCAGGAAGTGGGGACGCTTGGGGGATAGTCCGGGGCATAGTCGAGGCGAGGGGCGACTCCCGGGGACGAGCTGGGGCGAGTTGTCGTGTAGCCCAGGCTGACAGCGGGCGCTGGCTGTCGGTATCGGCATTAAGGCCTAGTTATGCGGGGAAGCTAGGGTAGGCAGAAAGGATACATGGGAGATTATCCTGAGTCTACGACCAGGGCAAGTCGACGACAACAGGTGGGTTGGGGAACGTAACGAGGTAGCGACCGGAGAGCAAGGCAAAAAAGCCACATTGCGTGATAAGGTTGCGGCAATTGCCGAGGTTGACAGCAGTGATGCATCGGAGTCGTCAGAATGCTAGTAGTTGTCGTCTCTCACACCACGTTCAACCCCACTGCCCAGTCTCCTTTCTTTCTGAAAATTGTTATGGCTACGCAGCGGGATCCCCCCCCAGTGACAGATGTCAGATTCCGAGTTCTCATTGTTGGAAGGGCAAATGCGGGGAAAACATGCATTTTACAAAGGGTATGCGACACCACCGATAGTCCTGAGGTCTACAGGCGTGGTCAGTCGGGACGTCGGGAGCGGGTATGTTCTCTATCCGACAGTCGCTTTCAATCTCATTATCCAACCAGGTTCGACTCAGCCCTTCACTAGAGGTTAGTAATCATATACATTCTTCCGAGCCGGGGCTGATCGCTAGGATTCTGCTTGTAGCGTAGCCAACACAACATCGAAGATGAGCTCATCTTCGCAAATCACCGCGGTTATATTTTCCACGACTCAGGCGGATTCGAGGCCGGTGGTGATATTGAGCTAAAGAGGGTACAAGGTTTTGTCCGTAGAAAGTCGCACGAGAAGCAATTGAAGAATAGATTGCACGCGATATGGTTTGTTTCTTTTGGTACTCACGGTTGCAAATTTACAAGATTTACTACTCAGGTACTGTATTCCGATGGACAATGATCGGCCATCGCTAGATATAAGGCATATTAATCATATTTGCCCCGATAAGAATAGTATGTCTTCAGTGCAACTCATGGACCGGGATTGACCTGTAGAACCTTTAAAGTCCCTGTGATAGCAGTGTTCACGAAGTATGATCAGTTCAAGCGCAACATGCAGATAAGGTTAGAGGATGAGGGTCGTTCTCAAGAAACAACTCTCGACAAAGAGGTGGATGCCATGTTCCGTGAACATTATAAGGCCGGACTTGGGGAATATTCACGGTTCGTACGTCTGGAGAGTGAGGATTCCTTTGTATCAAGTTAACTCGTACTGTATTGATCTGTCCTGCAGAGATGCATGTACCTGGCCAAAAGTGCACCGATCTTGTTGAAATGACTGCCAGTGCGCTCTCTCGCGAGGTTGTCGGCCTTATGCTTGAGGCGGTGCAAAAGGATAATCTTGAGCTGAGCATAAACTATGCCATAAACCGGTAAGTCCTTATATAAAGTGGAGCGAGAATGAGAGGAGTTTAGTCCCATTTCAGAACCCATCCTGCACTTCAAGGAGGGATAGGGAGTTCAGGCGTAATAATGGAGGAATGCATACTGGCATTTCCGTCACTTTGGGTAAGATGTAATACCATGTTCTGATTTGCTACTTGCTGAAAGAAGATTGCCACCTAGAATTCGGTCAGCTTGTCCCTTTTTCCTTGTTTTTTAAATCTGAATCCTTATTCCACATTTTTATTGCACCCTCACTTTCATTCCATGCCCTTACTATTCACTACTCTTGACAGACAGTGAGTTTCCCTAGCTCACTCACTTCCCTTCTGTGTCCTGACCTGTATCTACACTCAACAGAGAGTCAGTGTGCTTCATTTCTCCTCTTACCTTCTGCATCTTAACTTGCTTCTTCTGCACTTTGATTGCCTGTATGTGCTTCTTGCTTTACCATATTCTTTCTGTGTCCTAACTTGCCTCTCTTTAGGTTTAACAGGATGTGAGTGATCCATGCTTGCTAGATTTCTTTCTGTCCTGACACACACTGTCTTTATGCTTAACAGAGAGTATGCATGCCTTGCTTCCCCCCTTCTTTTCATATCTTGACTTATCCCCCCTTTCTGCTGAACAGGATGTGAGTGCCCTTTAATCACCAGCCTCTTTTCATGTAATGACTTCTCCCTCCCTTGGCAATTAATAGTTGGTAAGTGTTCCACCTACTTATTCTCACTCTATGCTCTGATTTACCCCTTTGTATTTGACAGAATGTAAGTGACTCTTGTTTGTTACTTTCTTTCTTTCTCTATTCTAACTTAGATCACTGTACTTAACAGCTTGTAAGTGCCACTCACTTGCTTGTTCTTCTGTGCTCTGACTTATTTCCCTATCTGTACTTAATAGAATGTAAATTTCTGTCATTTACTTTCCTTAAGTGTTCTTACATACCCCTTATATGTTTAACAGTTGGTGAGTGCCCCTCACTCACTTGCTTTTTCTATGTCTAAACCTATCCCTTGCTATGTTTAACAGGAAGTAAGTTTCTCTCCCACTTTCTTTTCCTGTTCTGATTTATCCTCTCCCTTTACACTTAACAGAAAGTGTGTGCCCTTGCTTGCTCACATTTCTTGTGTGCTTTAACTTATCTCTCTTTGATACTTAACAGACAGTAAGCAGCCCTTGCTCATTGGATTCTTTCTGTTATTTAACTTGTTTCTCTCTTTTAAAACAACAGACAGTGAGTATCTCTTGGTTTGCTATCTTTTTATTCTTTAACTTGTTTATTTTTATATACATAACAGTTGGTGAGTGTGTTTTGCTAGCTTTCTTTCTATATTTAACTTGTTTCTTTCTGCTCTGCTTAATAGTATGTGAGTACCCCTTGCTTATCTGCTTGCTTTCTTGTTTTAAGCTCTCCTTAATCTTGAATAGTTAGTAAGTGCCCCTTAGTTGTTCCCTTTTGGTGCCTTGATCTTTTTTATTCTCTGCATATGATAGTGTGTAAGTGCTCCTCACTCACTTTGATGTTTAAATCTATATTTACCTCTATGCTTGACAGTTAGTGAGTATCTCTCACTTACACTCACTTTCTTATAATATCTTAACTTTGCTCTTCCCTTATACTTAATAGGCTGTGAGGGCTCTTTGCTTGCCTCCTTTTCTTCTATATCTTAACTTATCTCTACCCTTATGCTTAACAGTTGGTGGGTATTTTTTTTAATATTCTTATATTCTATCTTAACTTTTCTCTTCATTTATATATAATAGTGTGTAAGTATCTATTTCTTATTTTTGTTTCCTTTTCTAACTCATCTCTCCCCTTAAATATAACAGCATGTAAGTGGCTCTTACTTGCTTACTTTTCTTTTCTGTTCTTACTTATCTTTCTGTGTTTTACAGGCAGTAAGTACCCTTTGCTAGCTTTAGTTTCTTTTTCATATTTTAATACATCACACACTTTGTGCTTAATAGTATGTGAGTACCTCTCATATACATCTTTTCTGCATTTCAACTTATTTCTTTTCCCTATATTTAAACAGTGGGTAAGTGGTTCTTGTTTACTTTCTTTTTGTGTATTATAATGTCTCTCCCTTTATGCTTATAGTGGGTGAGTTCCTTTTGCTTATCTGCTTACTTTCTTTAAAGTAACCTAACCTTTCTTTTATGCTTAATAGAATGTAAGTACTATGCACTTTCTTTTTTTTTCTATATCTTATCTCCTATAATGATTAATAGCATGTGAGTACTTTTTGCTCACTCTCTATTTATTCTCTTACCATATCTACACTTTACAGAAAGTAAGTGCCCTTTGCTTACTCACCTTTTTCTGTACTTTAACTAATCTCTCTGCATAATTTAGAGAGTGAGTTTCTTACTTGCCTATCTGTATATATTCTCACTTATTTATCCACTGTATGAATAGAAAGTAAGTGTATTTAGTGTATTAGTTTCTTTTATGTGTTCTGATCTGTCTTTCCCTCTGCACTTAACAGAAAGTGTGCAACTTTCTTTCCTTTTTATATGTATAAAATATTTCCTTCCTCTTATTCTTATCAGGATGTGAGTTCTTATCTTAGAATAACTTATTCTCTGTATTCTCACTTCTTTTATGTGATAGGCAATATTCTCAAAGATAAGGTCATTTATGATCAATGTATGGCTATTATCATATAATTTTATTATGGTTTACTTATACACTCTCAGCCACCTCTCTCTATACCTGGTGATAATACATATCACACTATGATTGGTATATTCTTGCTGTCTATCTCTGCAATTTCTAACATTTAAAGTAGTGTCTATCCTTATTCTGGAGCATGCCTGCTTTTTACATGCATCACCATCTAAGCCAACCTATAAGGAGGCTTTGGATACAGCATATTCTCACTTCACAGCTTCTGGCTTTTATAATGACCTTATAGAGCAGTTTTCAACTCATCAGGGATATTCTAATTCTCAGTTTGTTGAATTTATCCTCCATCATCGTCTCTGATACTGGTTCTATGTGTGGTATATATGCCATCCTACTTTTTGTATTAACAATGAGTTTCATCTATCATAATGTAATTTCATAAAACCCGTCTCCGCTCTCCATACTGTCTGATGGACAGTGCTCACGCAGTTCAGATCTCGAATGCAATTTGCAGAAGCGGCAACATGCCGACTGCGGCCTGGCGAGTCCGAGTCTGCAGCTGGGTTCTTTGACAGATTCACCTCATGAGAGATCGTGATGAACTTTGTTTTGAGACTACGCAGGTCGAATGCAGGTGTCGAGGCAGTCTGGTCCGGAGGAGATGAAGCTTTCTGTTGCATTGGGCAGCTAATGACGTTGTACACTCGCCGTCGTGCACTGTCGACGGTTGACTAACCACCGTCGACGTGCTCAATTTCCAAGCTGTGCATGTCATGTGAAATCGATTACCGGCGCGCCACCTCTCTGGCTCTGAACCTCGTATTCCTGTGGAGAGAATACCGCCCTGCGTGTTGAAAGCTCTGCGCGTGGGAGGGATAACGTGAGCGAGGGAAATCCTATCCCGCATAAAGCCGTCTTTGTCAACCCGAAGTTGGCCCAGAACTGACCTGTCAGCTAGCAAAGAAAGAGGACGCGGGGGGGCGCATCGTGTATTCACATGCGCGCAGAGAATAGCCCATGGCAGCGAGGAGGCCCACCACCAGTGCTTTCTACGATCGCGCAATTCGATGGAGAGCCAGGCTGCCATACTAAAGGGGGGACAACGTGAGAGAGGAAGATAATATCCTCCATAAAGCCGCCGATTGTCAGTGTGAGAGGCGTTGTGTACCCGAAGTTGGTCTGGTCCAGAACTGGCTTGTCGCTCGACAAAGAATGAGG
The DNA here is from genome assembly GCA_003316435.1 of Russula virescens. Taxonomy (NCBI): domain Eukaryota; kingdom Fungi; phylum Basidiomycota; class Agaricomycetes; order Russulales; family Russulaceae; genus Russula; species Russula virescens. Next base: position 73,127 of record QFEY01000491.1, on the reverse strand, counting down.
ACGCGAGAGGGCCAGGCACGCAGAGAATAGCCCGTGGCGGCGAGGAGCTCCATCAGTGTCTTCTATGATCGCGCAAAACTTCGATGCGAAGCTGGGCTGCCATGTCAAAGCACTCTGGCGGGACACCCGTCACGGTGGTTAACATCGACGAGTTTTATAACGTAGGGGTACTCGCTCATAGTGTTCATATTCTACAAGGACGGGGTCACCCTGCAAGGCCCACAAAACCATGGTTCTGCCTCGAGGCACCGTGATGAGTGTGAGAGTCTGATTGAGTCTGACTGAGGGCCGACAGTGCGATGATCTTGGAACGTAACTGCGTTAAGTGAATGTCGCGCAATACGGCGCATCATAAGGGACTTGCTGTCGCGTCCATATCCTATTCTGTCTGCTGAAGTGTCAGTACTAGTACTACTGATCGCTAGTATCATACTGCAGCTAGATGCACGAAAGTGAAGGCACTGAAGTCAGACATACTTTCTGCTGGGTTTTATTTCTATACCGACTCGGGCCACTTGGTTCATTGTGAGGTTCGTCAACTTCAATTGACCTATATCCCGTGGGACGAACAGGATTTATTAGTATTTCGTTTGTTAACATCTAGACGCGCGGTAACTCCCGATTACTACATTACTACTAATTTAGGGTTTTATCTGATCCTGCGATTATGATTTCTCATGATTCTGACGCGGGATTGTGTTCGTCCACAAACACAACCATAGTACAACAATATCTATTGTGGTTTTCCGCTAATGTGAGTAGCCATGACAATTGTCCGTGCTCGAAGTGATGAAACAGACGCAAAACAGACAAGTCCTTGGTGTCTGCCAAATAATGTGGCAGATAATCGCATACTCTATTTTCGACTCTAACCGGGCCCTCTTCTAGATCTAAGTCATGTCTCAGCTATCTCCTGCTTTCTGTCGAGGCGGTGGAGGAGGTGGGGGCTTCTTGGACGGAATCATTGGCGTTTGCAGCGCCAGAGCGTGGTTGAACAACTCCTCGTCCGAGGAGGATGGTGAAGCCGATAATGGAGAGTCGAGAGGTGAATGGTCGAATGGGTTTCCTCGTTGTGGTATGGAAAGGTCGATGTCTGCCGACGCCGGCACGACACCATTTGGATGGTCTACAAATGACGATGGGGTTAGGAGAGTTATATTGTTTAACGTGCATCAAACGTGGATTACTCGCCTGGTGTGTCCCACCACGCCTCCGTCTCCGAACTTGGGGGCGGCACTGTGGGCATGGTTAGTTGAGATAAGAATGTACACATCCAAGGTTCGAGACTCACGGTCAACAGAATGGGAAAACGTAAGGCCTGCGAGCTTCTCCTCAACTGTCTCACCTGGTGCCGTCGAGGTAACACTCTCTGTAAGGAGACGACCGAGGAGGGCTTTCTTTGCATGGTCGATGACATGAACGGTCGCACGGAACGCGGCGTAGACTGGCATATTAATCGGGTCGGTATGGATGAAATTTTTCGAAAGGAACGAAGACCATACCGGGCCGATGATCAGAACCCCAGAGCTCCGCACGGGAGTAAACAGACAGGTCAAGCCTATTCCCGCGAAACAGTACGCGATCTGCGTTTCACGACAATACATTATTAATTAGCTTGTAGGCGAACAGGAAAATGGTGACAAACCTGTCCATGCAGGAATGCGCATCTTTTCGCTCGTGTCGTAGTTGTCGGTCCCTATGTCGTACCTGTACGTCGGCCGAAACAAGATCTGACCCTCGACGTAGCCCGAAAACGCAGCACCGGTGGACATGACGTAGGTTAATTGGTCTGCGGCAAGCAACATGTCCAATGCGTCATCTTCGGCATATGCGCGTACCGAGGCGTTGTCCAGATCTATGCGATAGTTGGTGTCTGCTAACCAGATGACGTTGCTGCGGCGTCATATTGAGAAACGCGTTCATATCAACATTTCAAGCGCAAGACACGTACTCGTGACTCTCGATCGTCTTTCCCCGTAGGAAATGCAAGCCGCTCACGATAGTTTGATAGTCAGCATTTCGTTCATCAATATTCGTATGTCCGGCAGCGAGGTGGGCAGTGATGAAACAAAAACTGGTGTCGTAGTATTCGAGTCTGATGCTGACAGCGCCTTTGTTTCCGGACATGCCGCGTAAACCAGTCTGCTCTCAGGTAAAATTGCAGGCATATATGTTACAAGGGTCCTCGAACGAACCTTGCATTTGGTTGCCTCAACGTTGCGGATCACGGCGGTCAGTTCGGACTTGACGAGAACGATCAACGCCGTGCCAACTAACTGAACAAGGTGTATGTAAGCCTCTACAACGGTATTCTGTATGAACAAATACCTGCTCGCTTCGTAAAAGGATATAGTCGGACTTTTTACTTGGCCGTCGTTCGAGCGTTTCGAGAATCTTGTTCTCCCATACGCGTCTGTCAGCGCCGGATCAGTGCACAAGTCTAATAGGAAATTGAGCGACAAGCTTTTTCTCTGGGTCAGTTTGTACGATCTGTTGCGCTGTTAAAGGAACGATCTCTTGAAAGCCGATAACCATTACATCCGGTCTATTGGGCCCATTAGTTTTACGGTTCACAAAATGAAGCCAGTCTTACTCGGGAAGCGCTGAAACCGTATTTAAACATCAACACGAAGGAGTTGGGGACTGTGACGTACTTTCTCTGGGGAAGAGCCAGGGTAAAAGTGATTCTGATGGTGACTATCCAAGATACGTGACCAGCATTAACGACAAATTGCTAAGCCGAGACACATACATACTCTACCCATGAGATTCCATGTCCCAACGAAAATTGTGCATGTCTTCGTAGTGGAATATTCCGAAAGTCTATGCTGTTGTGAGCCAGGCAGAAGTCGTTACACACGGGTAAAAGGGCCACCCACCTTGCGTCTAGAGCGGCACGAACAGAGTCATGGATCGGATCGAAGATGGTAACTTGAGTTTGATTATTGAGGTTCCCCTACATAGCCATAAAGTGGGGAAATGGGCTCGGAAAAGTGTATAGACGCACCAGAAACATGTCGATAGCAATTTGTTTTCCCTTGTCCTGAAAATTGTTGATATATGCTCTCGAGACACTTTTTGTTGCATCAGACAAGACGCCTGCTCGCCTGGTTAGCCATTACGTGTGAACGAGACACAGGATGGATATACCAGCGAGGGTGCGCTTCCCGCTTCGCGTAAAGCTTGTGTTGAGAGCACCGGTACCTGCATATATCCTCGACAACGAATCCCCATTTTCAGCCCATAACTCGCGATGATATGACCACAGCGAGTTTGAGTTCAACCACTCTCTCCGGGAAATGAGGAAGTATTGTTCTAGGCTGGTCCTAGACAAGATGTCCTGCACAAAGTTTGTGCGATCTAGGCTGATTACGGAATATATCAGTCCCTGTGGCGTCGGGAAACAGACAGTAGAACGCAGAATTCATACCAGTCAAGGCAGTTGGTACGGAAGAGTCCTTTTTGCTCGATGATAATGTCCTCTGAGCTGGCGTCACACATCGTAAAGCCGAAGCGATCAATGTTATCAGACACGCCGCTCATCCTTCTGCACCAGCGCGCGTTAGCGAGTCATCGAAAGGAGGCAGCAACTATGGAGACGAACCTAAAATCACGCATGATGTTATCATGTCCACCTACTCGCACGGCCTGGTGGAAATCGAAGTGGGTGATGTCAATATCGTCGCCCCACACGCCCTTGGCGATTTGCAAGTGTCGTGCATATGCCGCCGTCAGGCTCGCTTCCGCGTCCTTGCTCCCAAGCAGGTTAATCGCGTGAACGTAGCCATACTGCTCCGTTAAGTGTGCAAAGTGTCGCTCGAAAGCCGGTTGTGACGCCTGCGGACGCGTGATTTGAATCCTTTGCCCAAATGTCTGTAACCCCTGCTGTTCCCAGAAAACTGACAAAGCGGTGAACATGAGCATACTATGCTTGGGTGACATAAACCTTACGAGGGACGCTTCCGCGCACTTGGGTATAGCTGAAACAGTGGAGTTTCGACACCAATATCGTCTCCGTCTATGGGTTAGAAGATGAACACCATTGGCACTTTATTACCCGCAAGCCAGAGTGGCCAGAAACGCCTTACCTCGACAAAGTTAGCCGTGTTACCATCGTCATCGACGCCGCGCGTGTTGAAACGCGTCCCAGCACGCTTGGCTCCCAGGCGAGAGATTAAACTGAGCGTCGCGATGGTCGGAGAGCCATTGGTTGGAGGTGCAGGAAGCGGGATCGTGAACATGCCCACGTATCCTTGTATAGCAAGGACCTAACCCATCACGTCAAGATCCGGTAAAAAAGTATAGCGATACCAAAAATGCGCAGCCGCAAGCAAAAATGACTCACGATGAACTGGCATCGGTCGAGATCCTCCCGCTCCTTCAAGTCCAATCGCTCGCGAAAATCGAGCAAACTGCGCACGATATACTCGTTCCACACGAAGCGGTCGTCGAACGCGCCAAGATCGTGGACCTCGCCGCGATCGCGGGACAGGCGTTCCGCGAGGCGCGAAGAGATGTCCCAGTGCGGGCCGAGGGCGTAGTAGAACGAGCCCGACGAGAGGATCTTTTTCAGCGAGGAGCACGGGTGCTCGAACACGGCGGGCTGCGCGCTATTCTGCGGGTACGCATCGCGCGAGGAGTCGCGCAGGGCCATGGCGTCGACTTGTTCTGCGTAGCTCGGGCTAGGGAGGGTGTCCCCGACCGTGGAGAGGTCATCCCACACGGAAGAGGTCAAGCAGTAGAAGTTGACTTCGTGAATCCTGGCGACGGACTCTGGGGAATCGGCCGTCGGTCTGGTGTTCCCGACCTCCGTGGCGGAGGTAATCACGGCAAGGAAGAGATCTGTCGGCAAGCTCGAAGAGACTCAAGTAGAGCGAAGATCTGACGTACCATCCGTGACATAAATGAGCCCGAGGCACCCTTTCACGACTCTGCTCGTTAAGCGGATCGTGTTTGAGAGGTTCACCTGGTCCTTATGGAGGAACTCGACGACAGCTTGGTAAGGGTTATCCTCGACTGCTCGAAATACCAGTGCTCTTCTCGGACGACCATGACCTTCTTCCTGTGAGCTTGTGACAAGATAGAGTGTCCGAGGATTCTCCCTAAGATACAGGTGCATAACGAAGCTACGACTAGCCGAGTGCTATAACACGTTCGCCTATGGATTATGGATTCAAATGCTACTTATTTTATGACGTAATTCGTGCACTTGTAACCCGTTATCACATTAAATAGCGTAGCAACCTAATAACGAGTACAGCATCAGATGAGGCCCTGTTTCTTGAGGTCATCGTATGTCTTCCGATTATAAACATTGCCCTCCTCATCTTCCAATTCTTCCATAGTCTCCTGTTCGAAGATCTCATGCCTGCCCTCGCGCTTCAATCGCTCCGCCACTGCAGAAGTATGCATGAGCACACTCAACGCGGAACAGCATAAACACCATAAGGTACATACAAGCCATAGCATCTTCGATCTTCGTAATCTCATGGAAGTGCTTGGTATTGGGCAAGCCGAGTGCGCGCATGCCGAAGGCATGTCTCGACTCTTGGAAGTGCCGTTCAAAGTTTTTCCTGTCACACATTCGCGTCAATCGTCGTAATGACACTTACATCACGTCAAAGACGCTTACCGGCCCATATATACATGGTCCGAGCAGATCTCACATCGGTATTCCACCCCCAGCCCATGGAGCTTGTATAACCAATAGGGGATTGGCTTTCCGTCCCAACCCATGGGCAGCTTCAACGGGTTATAGATTCGCTCTTCCTCTTCCTCCTCTTCTGGGTTGCCATCGGGCCCGGCTGTTGGAGGAGGTGCCGGTGGCTTCTGCGCCTCCAGTATCTCCTGCTCACGCTCCTTGGCGGTTAATGAGAAGCGACGCTCGACGTTTGCCTTGGTGTCGTTTAAGATCTGTACGAGATCTGCGAGGAGTGCGGTAACAAGATATGTTAACAGCGCAGCGGTGCGGTGCTTATTCTTCAATGACTCTGCGTTTGTGGAGGGTGTGGGGGTAGAAGGGGGACCATTTGGGTTGGCCGGAGGTTGGTCTGACGTAACTTGCCGGGAGGTTGCTTTGATATGCTTTTTTGAGGTGAGATGGGCATCGTATACCGTTTGTTTCGAGTACATCTTTTGGCCTTGCAAACGGGTAAAACAGAACGCGGGACAAAATGATGGTGTACTTACAGGCGGTACACCAGATGCCTTCACCGCTGCCATCGGCCTGAACCTTTGGATTGGCATCCGTCCAGCCCTCGAGTTCATTTGACTCCCATTTTTTCTCGAACTCCTCAATCGCAGCAGTTTGTTTCGTGTCAACGTCAACGAGCGGCTGCGTCCGACGCATGAAGGACTTGAGATAGGTATGTAACGCGCCGACATACCTGGAACGCTTTGATAAAGCAAAGGGACAGAGAAGCAGTCGAGAAACGCACGTTTCATAGTCTCGCGTGAGTCTTGTCTCATTGGGAATGTCCATGTGTATGGGTCCCTTCTCAGCGAGGAGCAAGGCGTCAAGGTATTGAAGATAGCCAATACGTTTTCCGATATTCTTGAGGTTATTATAGGTGGTGTGATTCGCGTGCAAGTCAAGGTATTTTCCATACGACTCTTCACCGGAGAACATGTTTGCCACGGCTGCAAAGAGCGGGATTGAGTCGTGTAGGAAACGAAGGGTCTGCAAAAACTCACGGTCATCGTAGACATATTCCTCGTCGTCGTAATCCTCGGGATTATAGTCGTCGAGAAGGGCTGCAATCTCGAATTCGACCCCATCTGCACCTGCATCAGGATATTTGTTGTGGTGCTCCTGAATTTTACCCAACCTCGCGTAAAATTGGGACAAGTCCCCGGGCTGACTCGGCGTAGAGATTGCGTCTATTTCGAGCTTGCGCGCATCCTCGTTCTTGTACGTCGAGTTGAGGGTAGTGATGCGGGAAGAAATGCGGTCGAGGATCTGGGAAGCCTTGTGCTCGTTCTGGAGACGGGCCTGGTGGGCATTTTGGGGGCGAGAGAGGACTGTGTAGAGGGCTCGCTGGTACCGCTCGATTTCTTCGTGTGTCTGTCGCTGCAGCTCGATGATTGAGTCCATTTCGGTCGTGTGTGGGGAACAGAACAGCTCCAAACAACGAGACCCGGTTTCCTCGCTTTCAAACTCCGATAAACTTCCTGTTTTCGACCTGTGAACCGACAACAGAACTGCAAAACAATGTCTGGTATCAATCCCGGCGACGACGTCCGTCCCTTGTATCTCTCCTTTGCCTTTACCAGCTCACCCCGTGTCCCTACAGAAACTTATATTCGAGTCTTCCGAGCAAGTCTCGGTCATCTCTACGTTCGACGACCTCGGTTTAAAAGAGGACCTTCTTCGCGGCATTTATGCTTACAGTGCGCATTGAACACCTCTTTTCTTCTATCCTGCTCTCTGACACGTGGGACTATACAGACTTTGAAAAGCCCTCTGCGATTCAGCAGCGTGCCATTCTCCCTATAACGCAAGGTCGAGATGTCATCGCCCAAGCCCAGTCCGGCACGGGTAAAACTGCCACCTTCTCCATCTCCATGTTACAGTCCATAGACGTCACCGTCCGAGAGACCCAGGCGCTCGTCCTCTCTCCCACTCGCGAACTCGCGACGCAAATTCAGTCCGTCGTCCTCGCCCTGGGCGACTATATGAATGTGCAATGTCACGCGTGCATCGGCGGCACTTCAATTGGTGAAGACATACGTAAACTCGAATATGGACAGCACATCGTCTCCGGGACGCCCGGCCGAGTCTTCGATATGATTCGGCGGCGAACCCTCCGCACTCGCAACATCAAAATGCTTGTCCTGGACGAGGCCGACGAGCTCCTCAACAAGGGTTTCAAGGATCAAATTTATGATGTATACCGTTACCTCCCTCCAGCTACTCAAGTCGTTCTTCTCAGCGCCACTTTGCCTTATGATGTCCTCGAGATGACAACAAAATTCATGACCGACCCTATTCGCATCCTTGTCAAGCGTGATGAGTTGACTCTTGAAGGCATCAAGCAATTCTTTGTGGCTGTCGAAAAGGAGGATTGGAAATTCGACACGTTGTGCGACCTTTATGACACACTCACCATAACACAGGCCGTCATCTTCTGCAATACACGACGCAAAGTACGTTATCATATCAGCCTTGTCATTTTTCGGTTTTGCTTAGCAGATTGTGTAGGTTGATTGGTTAACAGAAAAGATGCGCGCCGCCAGCTTCACGGTCTCATCAATGCATGGAGAAATGCCCCAAAAGGAACGTGATGCGATTATGGCAGAATTTCGTGGCGGAACATCGTGAGTAATCTTTCTGGGTATACGGCATTCTTGCCTTGATAGGCTTCTTACACCAGTCGGGTGTTGATTACCACCGACGTCTGGGCGCGCGGCATTGATGTGCAACAAGTTTCCTTGGTCATCAACTATGACCTACCAGCGTCAGTAATTCACCCTTTGTTTTTGCTTCTTGCCGTTGAACGTCCGACCAGAAATCGTGAAAATTATATCCACCGTATTGGTCGATCGGGTCGGTTCGGTCGCAAGGGCGTTGCTATCAACGTGCGTCTTTCCTCCTGGCAAAATGGTTCTTCCGCCTTTTGATTTGTTGACTTCTGTATGTCAGTTCGTAACTGTAGATGACGTCCGCATTCTGCGGGATATAGGTTCGTGCATGTTGCGTCGCTTCTTTTTCTCCGCTAACCCACGTTTCCCCGGTCCATCAGAACAATTCTACAGCACACAGATAGTGAGATTTGTCACTCCACGAGGTTTTTCCGCCTTCTGACATTCTTGCTTTGCTTTAGGACGAGATGCCAGTGAATGCCGCCGAACTCATTTAGCCTTTGGTTGCTGCTCTATCTTAACCTCTTTTTGTATCACTGTGGCAGTGTACACGGTCTCTTCAGCCCGATTTATTGCGCTATTCTGTGACCTGTTCGCTATTGTAAAGTATCTTAGTTTAACTAAGGCATCTCTTACGCCCCACGCATGACCCCTGCTTTGCGTTTTCGTCCAACGGTCCATAAACACGAAGCTTGAAGATGCACCAGCCTTCCGTGGAATAGAGAGGCTTATGGGGGAAGTCGGCCTTGGGCGTTAGCAATGCCATATGAGCACAACTGCAAGAAACAATGCGCTGGCGAGTGAGTGACCACTCAAATTGTCGCCCGTGTCTGTGCTTTTTGTACACGAGACTTGATGCATCATACACCACCACGCGAAGAAGCATTAATCATATTTCTTCATTGCCGCTTCCAAGGCCTCGTGGTCAAAGTCGAACGAGATATCAAAGCTCGAATCTGGATCCGCCGCAGAGGCCTCTTTTGTGTCCCATCCTTGTCGATCTCGTGCCCGTTTAGAAGGAGAGGTGGTGGTGGTGGCCGTAGGCTTGGCGAGAGGCGGACGGAAAGGCTTTTTGACACCGGCGGAATACCGTGGCTGCGGCGTGCTGGATGGTGGCACACTACGTGTCATGCCTAATGCACGCCTGGGTCCATTCGCCTGCGACGCTGGGGGTGCGGGTGCTATTGAAGTCGTGGTCATAGTCGCGGAAGTGGAAGTGGAATTGGGATTGGTGGAGGAGGCGCCGCCCCTGGAGAGTGGTGATTTCGAGACGGTGGGTCCACCTCCGTTTGATGATTCAATTGCAGCTGGGGCCACGGTTGGTCCCGGCCCCAAAGGCACCCGAAGCGAGGTTGGTGGAGCCGGGGACGAGCGACCGGGTGTCGGCGAGGGTGGTTCGAGCCGCTTTTTTTGGGAATGTCTCGTGATGGCGGTCATCATAGGCCGTGGCAGGAAATGGTGTGTCCCGTTTTGTGGATCGGTGGAGGTGGCGGTGGAGACAGACGGTTCGATGACGACACTGACATCGTCGCCTGGAAGGGCATCGGCGGTCGAGTCAGATGTATGCGTGTGCATGTGCACGTCACCGTCATCATGGCCCTTATCTGCTTTTTGCATCACCGTGCCGCGTGCCGTATGATCAGATTGGGACAGTGGGTCTTTAAACTGCATTATGGGAAGACTCGAGTGAGGCATATCGGTTGCCCGCCCGTTCCTGCGTAGATTCGTGTGGTCGCTGAACTCATCCATCGAGCGCGTGACCACCACAGTCGTCGATGCGCGCACCCGTCCTTTACCCTTTAACGTAGAACTCTGTGCCTCCTGCCGCACACGCTCATCGAAAGCGTGAAATTCGCTACCACTATCACGCACCCGCGCGGCAGCCACCTTCATCCGCTTTCGAGAGTTCTCATCGACACGGGCCGATGCGCGGCCAATCATGTCGAGAAATTTGGACGCATCTGTCACAGGGATCGAGAGAACATCATTCTGGGAATGGCTTTGGTCCTGGTTGTTGTGGACCCGGCCGGGAGCACGCGATCGGATGGACCGCATGCGAGTCCGTGTTCGCGAGGGGAGAAGAAAAGGATCCGAGGGAGTTGAACTCGAGGATGGCCCGGCAGATGCTGGGAGCTCGAAACCAAAGGTGAGCGGCTGAGGTGCTGGTGTCCGACGTGGGGTTACACATCAGAATTTGAAGTGGCAAGAACGCGCTCTATTATGATAGTAGGACTCACGACGACGAGGCACTGATGACGCAACCCTCAATTCTTCCATCGCTGCGCAGGCCGACTGGGAGTTCTGCCACTGGATGTGAATTGCAGGAGAGGACGTTGGATCCCTCGACGGAGTTGAAGGTTCTTCATATCCCGTACTCGTGTTGTCTAGATTCATAGCCACAACACCGTTGAGGATGGACATTTCTCCAGGCTCGCTGTTGTCCAATATAATCAAATGGATCAATCTACGATTTCTAGGAATCAGAAAAAAGAGAAGAAAGAGGTACTGTAGTAAGAAGAGTACTTTCAATGACCGCGTTCGCGTTCTGAGGCTGAACGCGGTCCTGGTCATGTGACCAACACTTATTTTATTATGTAATTATACACTTGCCATTATCCACATGGCACTTTGCCTAGGGCTAAGAAAAGACTCCACCCATACATCACAGCACAGCACCGTGACTTCTATGAAACCAATCAGTCAGCTAATGGGGTTTGCTGTGTTTTTAGTGGAGCATGGTAAACCCGGCGGAAGCCCCATGGATAGCCTCCTACTGGCAACTATATGGGAAGAAGACGACAATACTGTAATGCACGTCCTAGGCTGGATCGTAATTGGAATTACCGAGGATGATGCAATATCGATGTGGCAGGACATCAGTTGAGGATACGAACATGGGTTTCTCACCATGCGAGCTTGAGGCGTTGGGAGACTTCCTGATCGCGTTCCTGAGAAATCGCCGTTGTTTGTCCATTTTTGTGAAAGCACCGGTGGTGATAACATATTATAAGCTCCATCACTGCTCCAGACAATCGCGGAAGGCTTCTACCGCCGACTCTCCGGCGCCTCATTACTCAATTGCGCATTCCTTAACAGGCAGAAAGCACACGAATGAGTCGGAAATGACTTGGCTGTATCGTTCCGATACGTGCCACTGTCCTCTCACTGACAAGATTTCCCCGAATTCCTTGGCAGCTGTGACCCTCAGATGGAGTACTCGTCATGTATACCTTGTCCGCTCGGAAAAACGTGCCGGATGCGGAGCAGATCGTCTTTTGCCGAGCGTCATTCTGCCTTCACTACCGCCACGTGCGCCTACTCAGCCTCAGCGCCCTGGCCCTATAAATACGGTGATACTCGCAAGTGTTTTCTGACTCACCCAGAATGTCTCGGTCCACCCTGACGCAATATTGGCCATCAAGTCATACGCACGAAAGGTTGTCTAACCTCGATGCTGGTCTCGTAGTCCTCGCCACGAGTCTCGTAAGTGCTCTGGTCCACCAATTACTGTATATACCTGACGTGGTTTGTAGGCATCCCATTTGATATTTCGCTACCTGGAGCCATGGTCAGCGTTGTCACGTGTCGTCCTACTTCTCGTGACACCGGCGCTTCTTTCCCTCCCTGTTTCGTACACCGGACGATCACCCTACATTGCCGTCCCACTCGCATTTGCTTCCTATGTCGGTGCTTTGCTATCTTTCACTCTCGCATATCGTCTCTCGCCTTTTCATCCTCTCGCCAAATTCCCTGGGCCTGTAATTGCCAAAACTTCCAAGTGGTGGGCAGCCTATGTCAACTCCAAAGGAGGTCTTCATCGGTATTACAAAAGCCTGCACGACCGTTATGGCGATATTGTAAGAATTGGTTTGTGTCGCTGTCATCTCTTCTGTCGTCTATCCATTTACCTACTTCCAGGTCCTAACGAGCTCTCCATTTGCGACGCTTCCCTCATTCCTTCCGTACTCGGCCAAGGTGGCCTGCCCAAAGGACCACGTAAGCTCATTTCCATCTTCATAGTCGTTCACTCCACATGTGATGACAATTAGGTTGGGATGGTCGACCCGGGAATCCATCGTTACTTGCTCAACGCGATCCCGTGAAACACATACAGCAGCGCAAACCCTGGAATCGAGCATTTTCGTCCACAGCTATGAAGGAATACGAAGTCATTGTAGCAAATCGTGCTAGACAACTACTAAGTTGCCTGGAGAACATGATCCACAGTTCAGCTCGGAAGGAGGGCGCGTTGTTGGACATCGCTGCATGGTTGAGTTATTTTACGTGAGGCTAAATCGTCACCCGCGACTAAAGTGTTGTGCTGACATCTTTGATTCAGTACAGATTTTATGGGCGATATGGCGTAAATATCTCGCGCGCGACTTTAAGACCCTAGACTGATTCCTCTTTCTCTAGTTTTGGGGGCGGTTTCGAGCTCATGAAGGCTGGGGGCGACGAGGATGATGTTTGGGCCATCTTGCAGTCTGGTCTTCGGTGGGTATTCATCCTCAACTGCATTTTCAGCGCCTAATTCCCTTGCATAGTGTCGGTGCTATCATGGCACACGTCCCATACGCCTTGCCCATTTTAACGGCCCTCACAGGAAGGAAGGGGTCCATTCAGCGCTTCCGAGACTTCTGCTGCGAAAGTGTTTTGAGGCGGTTGGCTACTGGCGCGAACAGGAAGGACTTGTTCTACCACCTGGTACGTCAACATATCGAATCCGAGGCGTTAGCCTCACTGAAGACAATCGTAGAGCGGCGAGGAGCTTCCTGAATCGGAGCGTCCCTCTATCAAAGACGTTGCACAGGATGGGAGTTTAGCTATCATTGCTGGTTCGGACACAACAAGCAGCATCCTCGCCGCTGTTTTCTACTACCTCATACTCAATCCAGAGGCGTACGCGCGCCTACAACAAGAGGTTGATTCGGCCTTCGTTAGTGGTGAAGAACCATTGGACGTACTGAAATTGAGTCAAATGGAGTGGCTGAACGGTTGCATGTGAGTGACCACGCATGGAGTGAAGAACCTCGTGATTCATCTTTTTTACCCGTCCAACAGTAATGAGGCCCTTCGTCTCCAGCCTCCTGTTCCAAGTGGTTCGCAGCGCTCAGTGAATAAGGGAAAGGGTGCCAAAGTGCTAGGGAAGCTGTAAGTCGGAGACACTATTATCTTATTGGTCCATCACGTTCTGACAAATTCTCCACTGCCCCGTGCAGGGTCGTGCCAGAGGAGACACAGATCAGCCTTCACACGTTCAGCATCCATCGTGATCCACGGAACTTCTACAATCCCGAAGCATTCCTGCCAGAACGATGGTGTAGCAGCAAGGGCGACGCCTATGCGCCGGCAAGAGCACACAACGTGGTCGCGTTCATACCCTTCTCGTACGGCCCGGCGAATTGCGTTGGCAAGAACCTGGCGCTGATGGAGATGCGCATGGCACTCTGCTGGATGTTGCGGCGCTTCCGGTTCTCGAAGGTTCCCGGCGTTGATTACGAGGCGTGGGAGGGACAGATTGAGGATCAGTTCGTGGTGCACCTCAAGCCTCTAGTAGTCAGTGTTTCGTTCAGAGAATGACTCGGCCTGCCGCCTATGGCGCAATGAGCTATCTCTACACCTGGGTCAGGAGTATTTTACCCCAACTTTTTAATCTGTATGGCATTTATCTCGAGACAGTTATTTAGTTCGTACCAAGCAATAACATCATTCAGACAAGATGGCAAGAGCGCGCGGCGAGTATCATACTGATGATCGGCGGAACCGGCGATTGAAAAAGCCGGGGCTTTACCTCACTCAAGCTGAACCTTGAGGGCCACAAAGCCTGAAGCTTAAATATTTCTAGGGTGAGTTGATCGCGCCGTGGCAGATTGATGCCATGAAGCAAAATCGTGCCTGGGGGCGTACTACGGTACGTATGCTGTACCGATCACTTACAAAGATCAATTCAATTGAACCAAAGTCCCTCACTCCGCCACTAATGCGGCCCTATTCTTACTAGCGCCAGTGATCCATCTCAAAATGGACATTTTGTTCAGCTTCTGATGGTTTTGTCTGGCCTTGTTCTAGTGCTGGGTCCTGCTGTACTTGGCATCCAAACGCGGAGAAACCGTTGAACGGGACGATACAAGCCTGAGAGAAGTCGAATGAACGATCGAAAGGTTTAAAAGCGATCGCCGGGTCTAACCCCCAGGCAATCTCTCTATCTCTATTCCGTAACTGAGTTTGTCATGTCACGAACTCTGCTCAACTGTAGACATAATGGCCGCTTGCGTCAATCTCGCCGGTGGAGTCCGATCGACCATACGTAACCAAGCTAAACGCAGCCCCCTGTAGTGCGACCAATGGGAACAGCACGATAACTTGAATACTATGCGGTGTCCAGAACGCCGTCATGACTGACGATTCGGAAGGGCCGGGGGAAGGTGAGTGATATGGAACCATGGTACCCACTCAGTAAACACCGGAACAATTTTTGACGGAATTATTGCAATTTTCATCGTGGTGGAGATATGCCCGAACAAACGAGTTCGCACCCGTACTCCGAGTCGCCGATGCTTATAGTCCAACACCATCATGATTGTCAGTCGCGATACCTTTGGTAACATGGTATCTAAAAGACACTATGACATACAGCTACACCAAAACTTGAGTTTCCTAACCGAGCTCAAATCATTCCCTCGCTGACCGCGAGCACTACCCTCTGGGTAATGTGAATATAAATATAGAATATCTCATATCTGACGCCTTCTGAACAACACATCTGTGGTCTGCACAACAGGGAATACGCCCATACGACGATCGTCTGGAACGCAGCTGCCTTCCTCGAGTTTCATGTCATATGTCATTAGAATACGGGCAACCAACACCTTAATTTCGTTGACCGCGAAGAAACGACCAGGACTGATGAACAACAGTGGGGCGTCACATTGCGAACAAGCAAGTCATGGAAGTCAGAATGACATACCACGCGTGTCGCCCATACCCAAACGTCAGGTGATCAGGGGATGTACTGACCGCAGAATTCCCCGTCGTCCCAACACCGCCATCCATTTCACAGGAGTTCAAGAACCGAAACCCATCAAATTGTTCAGGTTTCGGGTATATTTCCTCGTCCATATGGATAGCACTGGATGGAGCGGCCACTATCGTACCCGCAGGGATTGTCACCCCGTTGGAAAATGTGAAAGGGCGTAGTACGAGACGAGTCAGTCCGACTTGGCGATAAGGTGTCAGTGACAGTGGTTGCCATGGAGAAGACCTGACGAACCAATTCCTAATGTATGACGCCGTTGAGCCTCTCGCAAGAAGCTGTCGAGCTTATGCATCTTATCGATTCCAGCTTTCGTCCAGCCTTCCTCTGCTACCACGCCTTCGATCTCTTGACGGAGGGGGTCAATATACTCCGGATTCATAAGGAGGCGGTACAACACTCCCATTGATGACTATACCATGTAAAATAATGAGCCGAAGTTTGCAAGTCAAGCAATACAACCGCATACGAGAGAGGTCGTCTCGATAGATAGGAAGTTGATTACGAGCAATCGTCGGGCTAGACCTTCGAGTGATCTCTCTACTCCTTTGGCTTCTTTCATGAGCCACATTAGCATATCATTCTGAGTGTCCATATCATGAATAACAGAAAGCCTTTACAGGAATAGGATCACGAACCGGAGCATCTTCCCAGGTGTCCCCAAATTCCTCCATTTTCATAAAGCGCTCCTTGACCATTGGTTCAATAAATGCCATCATCTGTCTCACTTGGGATGGAAAGTTGCAGAAAATTCGTGCGGCTACCCTATGCTCGATATCGTCAACGTGATAGCGTGCAGGAATCACTGTAGGCAATAGCTCACGGTTTGAGCAGCTTCGGAAACACTGAGAGCTTATAGGCTGACTTAAACACATTTGTAGTGGAGTTTATAGATAGCTTCTGATAATCATGATTCCAACCTGCAAGCTATCAGCATATGTCACTGACAAGAAACAGAGAGCAGCGGCTCACAAAGAGGAGCGCCGACAAATATCCGACCGGAAGCACGACAGATGACCTGTTGCATAGTTGGCATAATAGATACCTTAACCCATTCTGGACAATTTATGGGGCACCAATACTTGTCATCTCTGAGCGTATCACGTACCGTCACCAGCCACTGGAATATACTCTGCCAATGACTGAACAAGCTCATCTTGGACTTGGTCAAAAGTGATTGCGATGTTTCGTGTCAATTTCGAACGAATCAAATGATAGTGATACACATTCTCGCGATCCAACATGGGAAGGGTGTAGTCGGTCTCCGTGCGCTATTGGCAGTTGCAATTGTGTTCAAATTAAGTTGAACCCGTGCAGAACACACACCTCATTGTTCGATTCGTGTGCTGACAGGATGTCCTCTGGAGCCCTCTTGATGTCCTCGACTAGTTCAGCACTTGTTACCAATACCATCCATCGCCGAAAAGTAGGGATCTTGAATAAACCTGGCTTGGACTACGACGCCTAGTAAGATGAGCTTGTACAAGTTGACAACTCAGGTCAAGTTACCTGTTTATATCCCCGCTTAACCATGGATTGACCACTGGTGAAGTTGTACTGAAACGCGGATATGTATGAGAGAATGGCACCAGAATATCCTATGGTGGGGATGATATCGAGCTAGGGAGCCGACCTATCAGTACTATTTGATGTAATAGGCAGATAGACGACTCACGAGGGGATCCACCCTCCTATATCTTGTAAGGAATAAGGAGGCAAGTAGTAGCAGAATACCCAGGAGAAAGGGCACACTAGGTATGGATTCGTCATCCATGGAGTGTTAACGTTAAGGCCAAAGACACAATAGTACTAGGGGAGATGAGGGCCTCATGAGGTTTTATGCAGATTTGCACATCCGAAAAATCCTGTTCGTGAAGCCTTGGCTTCACCATGTGTCGGACCTAATGCCTTCATACACCTAGGCCGCGGTATTGTGCCATTGGCCCAGATGTCCCCGGGCTGTGTCTGTCGCGGCGCATTATCGCAGCACTTCACTTCGCATCGACATCGATCTTGACCCACCATGTCCTCCCCACTATCCCCCTCATCTGAGGCCACCCCGATGGCCATTTCCCCCCCTCCGACGCCGAGGAGGGAGGCTAAGCCAAAAGGGGTCAAATCTAAGCATGTTGAACTATCGGTATTTGATGTGCTTAATATCTTCCATCGTTGCTGGTTCCTCTCGAGAACCAACCTTGTGGCAAATGTCACCTCAGCCCAAAAGGCTGAGGATGGAAATTTTTCTTGGGCTGAGTTCACTCCTCAGTACCACTCCCACCGGTCAAGTGTGCTGTCGCGCTTGTACCTCACCCTGTTGCCGAGGTGAAAAGGTGATGTTTGTATATGTTTTGGAGCTTCTCAACGGAGAAGGCCATGGGACTTTCTTCAATCTCCAGAAAGGTGGCCGAAAGGCCAACAATGCCCAAAAGGAGAAGATGCACCTTGCACGGAAGAGCAGCCGGGCTGCTAAGCAAGAGGGTGAGAGAGAGGCGGTGAAAGCTGCCAAACTCCCCTCTCGTGAGCGGAGCTGTGGGAACTGTGGGCGCAAGTTCAACTCCCGCAAAACCGCCCATTATGCTAGGCCATGTCCTGGTGGAGGCCCTTGAGACTGGGCTGCGAAGACAAATCCGACTGGATGAAGTCTCAAGGTATCTGGCAAGAGGTTGGAAACGGCTCCGCTGAGGGTATTGAGCAGCACCTCCAGCAGTTACTGATACAGACCTCTCTCGCTACGTACAAAGTCTGTTCTGATACGGTGTGTCGGGCTATGGGGCCGCTCTCCCATAACTCCAACCACAATGTTCTCTTCCCATATGAACATGCCCTGCGCAAACTACCTTAGCCACTAGAACCTGCTCTAGACACCAACCTACCTGATTCCCCTAAACTACCGATGTATAGATAGATACATCGTTAGACCGCAGCTTGTCGCTCGACTCAGCGGTATATAAATTGGATTTACACTTCACTTCGCCAAATATCTGCTTTGTCCTGTAAGTTGTAAAAGTAAATAGAGTTCCTCTTGCCACTGACACTGGCGCTGTGGCACGAAAAAATAAGTCATAGTGATGACCTTCATCCCGAATCATCCGAGACTGTTCGAAGTTCGAGTCCTTGACTCCTTACATACTGGCTCCACTTCTTGATAGTTCATGTAAATGCGCCGCGCCGATATATGACAGTCTAGCATAGGGTCCAGTACAATCCAGAAACATCCCCGTAATGCAGAAAGCCGCTTTGATTCATGATCCATGAGGACGAGAAGGTGGCGCAGGATAGCTCGGACAGTTTGAGTATTTTCGACACTCACAATATTTCCTGTAACTACCGTACCGCACTGTACTGGTCCTCTTTCTACCTTCTCTCGACCAATCCCTTGGTAAAATCTTCAAATCCTCATGTCAGTGTAGCGCAGATCCTAGGGGGACCATGCAGATGTGAGCTCGAAATGGAAGGATAAGAAGAAATAAGAATAATGAACGGGCTCGCAATCCCGGAGGGATGCGAACGCGTTGAGATTGAGACTGAGGTTCGTGCGGATTCGGGGGTAAACGGGGCGTCGTTTGCTTCGGTACTTCGCTGCCGTCCTTGGGGACGCGTTGCCCTTTTATATTCGCGAGATATTAGGTATTTACAACCCGAACTGTACTACCGAACCTAGAGGGGATAGAGAACAAGAGAGGCCGAAAGGGAAGGCGCGAGGCTGTGCGTGAGGCAGTCGCTGGATTCGGAAGCATCGATAGTGCCGGTTCCGAGCCCAGCACGCGTCGCTCCCTTACTTCAGGATCAATTCGATAAGCGCATCGCATTCAATTTGTCCTGGCCTGCGGTGACGAGCATGCGGTTCACAACGCTCAGTGAACAAGGGCAAGGGTGACAAAGTGCTAGGGAAGCTGTGAGTCGGAGACGTCATTATCCCATTAGTCGATCACGTTCAAGTCTTGACAAATTCTGTACTGGCCCCGTTCAGGATCGTGTTAGAGCAGACACAGCTCAACCTTCACACGTTCAGCATCCATCGTGACCCACGGAACTTCCATAATTCCGAGGCATTCCTGCTGGAACGATGATAGGGCTGTGCCGCCGATGCGCAGGCGAGAGAACACAACCGTGACATGGCCGCGTTCATACCCTTCTCGTACGGCCTGACAAGTTGACTTGTGTCAGCAAGCTGGTGGTGCTCTGTTGCGGCGCTTTCGGTTCTGGATGGATCCCTGCGTCGATTACGAAGCGTGGGACAGGTTCGTGATGTACCTCGGACTTGCGTTTCGCTCAGGCCTGGCTCCCTAGGCTCGAAGCAACATTTGCAGACCTATGCGGCCTCCATTCTTCGCTTAGAATATACGACGTCGGTTGAACTGTCGCAGCCCCATTCTTTGCCTACTTTCCTTTAGCTCCTTTTAGTCTAGTAGTTCAGTACCTTATGAGTAGAGAAAGGGTGTCACGTCCTTGAAGGACAAAAAAGAAGTAATCTCCCTACTGTATCTGCTAGCGTGAATTCTCGGTCTCCATCAGGAAATTGGCACGATAGATAGCGAGGATATTTCATCTGTTATGACTTAATATCCGCAGCATAACCTGATTACTAACACGTATCGGGTTCGTGATGTATCAGGAGTGTCCTTCAATTTGGCAAGCTGTGTGTTTATCTTGCAACTCTTTTGGGAGCGTGCCCTCGATAGGTGAGATCGACATCTTTTTTCCCCTGCATTTATGAGTAGATACGCGCTCGGCTCGTGTGTATGCATCCAGCACGATCATGCGTGGCAACTGCCACCTGTTGAAACACTCATTAGGAGTTGTCAAGCTTGCCTCGATATCGTACAATGTTGTCAACATTGAATTGTAGTCATGACCCAATACAATCACTGCGGAAACGAGTTTATAATCTTGTATGAACCAATCCTGAGCCAGGCATGTAACATATTCGTCCCGAGCACTTCCCAGTGCAGCAGGACTCAGATCAAGGACAACCTCCTGAATGAAGTATGCCATAGTGTGGTAAGCGTTCACAAAGGCACGGCTAAGCACACGAAGGACACCTGTAAGCCCTCAGATGAGTAAAGGTCCAGTAAGGAGGGACGCCTTCACATCCCTGATGGAATGGGTTACGAGTATGGGAAAGCAGCATCTCAACCGGGGTCACAGTGGCCTTCACGTCTTATTTTCGTCCACGCTACTGGGTTGATTGCTGTTCTGGCAACGCTGCTCGCGCAGTCATCGCCCTGTCGCGTATAGTACTGAGTATATGCGCGTTGTCTATCCCATATCCGTACTTGGCCATCCCTTATCGGATCTGCTCAGTGTTTGTCGATCCGCGCTTCGGCTGCACTTCCGACATGTGCATTCAGCTAATCTCGGAAGTCCGAGATCTGCTACACGCGTATGCGCTTGTGTGCACGCGTTCCGCTTCAACGGAAAGGTTGTTTAAAAGCACTTGCCAAGTCTAACCTTCAGGCAATCACTCTAATCCTTTGTCCTCAGTCATGAGCCACTGCGTCAACCTGTGCTCCTGGGCCACCCGAGTGACCTGAGGCTCGGAGTCACCGAAGCTGAACTCGTCATGCCACGAACTCAAACCATCTGTAGGCGTGGCCGCCTGTATCAATCATAATAGCCTAAAGTCCAGCGAACTACTGGTCCCTATGCCTAACCTGCAGTACGACCAAGATTGACTGTGTTTGTGGGAACGACACGATAATGGTATGCGGTGCCCAGAAACAACAGACAATTAGAAAGGGCCCCGGGCTGGGGAAGGATGGGTGATATGGAATCGTTTGGTAAGCAGAACACTGGAATAATTTTTGAATTGTTGCAATTTGGCATCGTGGCGTGGTGGAGGACTGGTGGAGGTATGTCTTGGACTCAATTTAGGTTTTGGAACAAACGAGTTCGGACTCGCACCCACTAATTCTTATAGTGCAGCATCATCATGATTGTCAGTACCACGATACCTTTGGTAACCTGGTATCTGAAGTACGTTGTGACGTACAACTACACTAAAACTTGAATTTCCCAGCCAAGCTCAAATCATTCCCTCGCTGACCGCGAGCACCACCCTCTAATGTGAATATAGACCTAGATTATTTTATATTTGACGCCTTCTGAACCACACATCTGTGGTCTGCACGACACGGAATGTGCCCATACGACGATCGTCTGGAACGCAGTTGCCTTCCTCGAGTCTGATGTCATATGTCATTAGAATACGGGCAACCAACACCTTGATTTCGTTGACCGCGAAGAAACGACCAGGACTGATGAACAACAGTGGGGCGTCACATTGTGTATTCAAGAAAGTCATGGAGGTCAAGGTGACATACCACGCGTGCCGCCCAAGCCCAAAAGTCAAGTGATTGGGGGATGTACTGACCGCAGAATTCCCCGTCGTCGCAACACCGCCATCTATTTCACGGGACTTCAAGAACCGAAACCCGTCAAATTGTTCAGGTTTCGGGTATATTTCCTCGTCCATATGGATAGCACTGGATGGAGTGGCCACTAACGTACCCACAGGGATTGTCACGCCATTTGAAAATGTGAAAGGGCGTAGTACGAGACGAGTCAGTCCGACTTAGAGATCAGGTTTCAGTGACAGGGGCTGCTATAGAAAAGACCTGACAAACCGATTCCTAACGTATGAAGCCGTTGGGTCTCTCGCAAGAAGCTGTCAAGCTTATGCATCTTATCGATTCCAGCTTTCGTCCAGCCTTCCTCTGCCACCGCGCCTTCGATCTCTTGACGGAGGGGGTCAATATACTCCGGATTCATAAGGAGGCGGTACAAAATTTGCGTTGATGACTGTGCCATGTAAAATAATGAGCCGAAGTTTGCAAGTCAAGCAATACAACCGCATACGAGAGAGGTCGTCTCGATAGATACGAAGTTGAGTAGGAGCAATCGTCGGGCTAGACCTTCGAGTGATCTCTCTACTCCTTTGGCTTCCTTCATGAGCCACATTAGCATATCATTCTGCATGTCCATGTCATGAACAACAGAAAGCCTTTACAGGAATAGGATCACGAACCGGAGCATCCTCCCAGGTGTCCCCAAGTTCCTCCATTTTCATAAAGCGCTCCTTGACCATTGGTTCAATAAATGCCATCATCTGTCTCACTTGGGATGGAAAGTTGCAGAAATATCGTGCGGCTACCCTATGCTCGATATCGTCAGCGTGATGACGTGCAAAAGTCACGGTGGGCCTCGACTCACGGTTTGAGGAGCTTCGGAAACATTGAGAGCTTATAAGCCGACTTAGCCACATTTGTAGCGAAGTTTATAGATAGCTTCTGATAATCATGATTCCAACCTGCAAGCTATCAGCATATGTCACTGACAAGAAACAGAGAGCAGCGGCTCACAAAGAGGAGCGCCGACAAATATCCGACCGGAAGCACGACAGACAACCTGTTGCATAGTTGGCATAATAGATACCTTGACCCATTCTGGACAATTTATTGGGCACCAATACTTGTCATCTCTGAGCGTATCACGTACCGTCACCAGCCACAGGAATATAGTCTGCCAATGACTGAACAAGCTCATCTTGGACTTGGTCAAAAGTGATTGCGATGTTTCGTGTCAATTTCGAACGAATCAAATGATTCTGATACATATTTCCGCTTTCCAACATGGGAAGGGTGTAGTCGCTCTCCATACGCTGTTACAATTGTATTCAGATTGAGTTGAATTCGTGCACAATACATACCTCCCTGCCCGGTTCGCTTGCTGACAAGATGTCGTCTGGAGCCCTCTTGATGTCCTCGACTAGTTCAGCACTTGTTACCAATACCATCCATCGCCTGAGAGTGGGGATCTTGAATACACCTGGCTTGGACTACGACGCCTAGTAAGATGAGCTTGTACAGGTTGACAAGTCAGATGAAGTTACCTGCTTATATCCCCGCTTCACAATGGATTGACCATCGATGAAGTTGTACTGAAACGCGGATATGTATGAGAGAATGGCACCAGAATATCCTATGGTGGGGATGATATCGAGCTAGGGAGCCGAATTCGTTAGCACTAGTTGATGTAATAAGCCGATAAGCGACTCACGAGGGGATCCACCCTCCTATATCTTGCAAGGAATAAGGAGGCAAGGAGCAGAATACCCAGGAGAAAGGGTATATTGGGTGTGGATTCGTCAGCCATGGAGTGTTAACGTTAAAACCAAAGACATGATAGTACCAGGGGGGACGAGGCTTTTATGCAGATTCGCATATCTAAAAAATCCTAGTTCCGGCGAGGATATGCACCAAACATAGGTATGAAACGTTACTGCTAAGTTACTCCCGCCTTAAAACCACACTTCAAATCAGAAGGGAGACGTGAAACGACACATGATCGTTGTTTGTGAAGCCTGAAGCTTGCGAAGTGTCGAACATAATGCCTCCTTATAGTAAGGCCGCGGAACATTGCGCCATTGGCTCGGATGTCCTCGGGCCGTGTCCGCCGCGGCGCATAATCGAACCCGAGTCAGGGATGAGTGTCCTGCACTTCGCCACATATCTGCTTCGTCCTGTAAGTCGTAAAAGTAGACGAAGTTCCTATCCGAGGCTGTTCGAAGTCCTTGACTCCTTGCGTACAGGCACCGCTCCGCTCTTCGCTTCTTGAATCTTGATAGTTCATGTAATTGCGCCGCGCCGATATACGGCACACGTAGGGCCCAGCACAATCCAGAAATGCCCCTGTAATCCGCTTTGATTCATAATGCATGAAAATGAGAAGGTGGCGCAGGATAACTTCCATAATTGAGCATTTTCGATACTTCCTGTGACTACCGCACTGTATTGATCTTCTTCCTACATTCTCTCTACCAATCCCTTAGTAAAATCTTCAAATCCTCATGTCAGGTTCAATTCGATGAGCGCATCGCATTCAATTTGTCCGGGCCTGTGGTAACTAGCACGCGGTTCTCAACGCTCAGTGAACAAGAGCAGGTGCCGAAGTGCTAGGGAAGCTATAAGTTGGGGATGCCATTATCCTGTTAATTGATCACGTTCAATTTTTGACAAATTCTCTACTGGCCCCGTGCAGGATTGTGCCAGAGAAGACACAGCTCAACCTTCACACGTTCAGCATCCATCGTGACCCACGGGACTTCCACAATCCCGAGGCATTCCTGCTGGAACGGTGGTGCAACAGCAAGGGCTGTGCCGCCGATGCGCAGGCGACAGAACACTACGTGGCCGCGTTCATACTCTTCTCGGACGGCCCGACAAGTTGACTTGCGTCAGCAAGCTGATGGTGGTGCTCTGCTGGATGTTGTGGCGCTTTCGGTTCTCGAAGGATCCCGGCGTCGATTACGAGGCGTGGGGCAGATTGAGGATTGGTTCGTGATGCACCTCGGATCAGCGTTTCGCTCAGGCCTGGCTCATGACGAATGGCCTATGACGCAATGAGCCGTCCCAAGAGCCGTCCAGCCCGTCTCTACAATTATTCACATCTTCAGGTTCGGTAATGGAATGAGACCGAATGGTCGGCGGGGCGGCAGAATCGGCGGTTGAGTGGTGAGGCTTTTCCTCGCTAAAGCTGAACCTTGCGGGTCTGAAGTCTGAATCTTAAATATTTCTCCGCTAAGAAGCAAAACTGCATCCAACTGAGCTCGATGGCGTACTACTGTACCGATCACGTACCGATCCGACTCGATTGAACTAAGTCCCCCACTCTATCTGTGAGGCGTAGGGCTGCCACGGGTACCGTATACGCCTACCGTGTTTGTAGCTCCTACTTTTTCTACTAGGGCTGCCAACCGTACGGACATTGAACTGTTGGTTCCAATGATGGTAATTTTTGAATTGTGAACAATTGCAATTTATCATTGCGACGTGGTGGAGGTATACGTTGGACTCATTCGCACTCGCTAACTCTTATAGTCCAACATCATGGTTGTGGGTCCCGCGATACCTTTGGTAACATGGTATCTGAACTACGCTGTGACATAGCACTTCACAAAAACTTGAATTTCCAAGCAAACTCCAATCATTCCCTCGCTGGCTACGAGCTCCACCTCCTCACTAATGTGAACATGAACCTAGAATACCTTATATCTGACGCCTTCTGAACAACAGATCTGTGTTTTGTACGAAATGGAGTGCGCCCATACGACGAACAGGTGGAACGCGTTTGCCTGCCTCGAGTTTGATGTCGTATGTCGTTATGATACGAGCAACCAACACCTTGATTTCGTTGACCGCAAAGAAACGACCAGGACTGATGAACAACAGTGGGGCGTCACATCATGGACAGGAAAGCCATGGGGGTCAAGATGACATACCACGCGTGCCGCCCAAGCCCAAAAGTCAAGTTGTCGGGGGATGTACTGACCGCAGAACGCCCCGTCAACGCAACATCACCATTCACGTCATAGGACTTCGAAAAACGAAAGCCATCAAATTGTTCAGGTTTCGGGTATATTACCTCGTCCATATGGATAGCACTGGATGGAGCGGCCACAAACATACCCGCAGGGATTGTCACGCCATTTGAAAATGTGAAAGGGCGTAGTACGAGACGAGTCAGTCCGACTTGGCGATCAGGTGTCAGCTACTGGGGCTGCTATAGAGAAGACCTGACAAACCTTTTCCTAACGTTTGAATCCGTTGAGTCTCTCGCAAGAAGCTGTCAAGTTTATGCATCTTATCAATTCCAGCTTTCGTCCAGCCTTCCTCTGCTACCACGCCTTCGATCTCTTGACGGAGGGGTTCGATATACTCCGGATTCATAAGGAGGTGGTACAAAACTTGCGTTGATGTCTGTGCAATGTAAAATTAAAAGTCTGGTTGTGCAAGTCAGGCCATACAATCGCATACGCGAGAGGTTGTGTGAATAGCCGCGAAGTTGACTAGAAGCAATCGTCGGGCTAGACCTTCGAGTGATCTCTCTACCCCTTTGGCTTCCTTCATGAGCCACATTAGCATATCATTCTGCATGTCCATGTCATGAATCACAGAAGCCTCTACAGGAACAGGATCACGAACCGGAGCATCTTCCCAGGTGTCCCCAAATTCCTCCATTTTCATAAAGCGCTCCTTGACCATTGGTTCAATAAATGCCATCATCTGTCTCACTTGGGATGGAAAGTTGCAGAAAATTCGTGCGGCTAACCTATACTCGATATTGTCAGCGTGATGACATGCAGAAGTCACGGTGGGCCTCGACTCACGGTTTGAAGAGCTCTGGAAACATTGAGAGAATATACGCTGACTTCATCACATCTACAGTAGACTTGACAGATAATTTCTGATAATCACGATTCCAACCTGCAAGCTACAGTATCAGCATATGTCACCGACAAGAAACGGAGAACGACGGCGCACAAAGAGGAGTGCCCACGAATACCCGACCGGAAGCACGACAGATGACCTGTTGCATAGTCGGCATAATAGATATCTTGACCCATTCTAGACAATTTATGGGGTATCCATACACGTCATCTCTGCGCGTATCACATACCATCACCAGCAACTGGAATATAGTCTGCTAATGCCTGAACAAGCTCATCTTGGACTTGGTCAAAAGTGATTGCGATGTTTCGTGTCAATTTCGAACGAATCACATCATCGTGATACGTATCCTCGATATCCAACATGCGAAGCGTGTAATCCGTCTGAATGAACTGTTGCGATTGTGTTTAGATTGAGTCAAACGCGTGCACAATACATACTTCACTGATCGGTTCGCGTCCCGAAAGGACGTCGTCCGGAGCCCTCTTGATATCCTCGATTAGTTCAGCACTTGCTGCCAATACCATCCATCGTCGGAGAGTGGGGATCTTGAATATACCTGGCTTGGACTACGACATCCATTAAGATTGGCTTGGACAAGTTGACCACTCAGGTGAAGTTACCTGCTTATATCCCTGCTTAACCATAGATTGGCCATCGAAATTGTACCGAAACGCGGATATGTATGAGAGAATGGCACCAGAATATCCTATGGTGGGGATGATATCGAGCTAGGGAGCCGATCCATCAATACTATTTGATGTAATAGTAGGCGGATAAACGACTCACGAGGGGATCCACCCTCCTATATCTTGTGAGGAATAAGGAGGCAAGGAACAGAATACCCAGGAGAAAGGGCACGCTGGGTGTGGACTCGTCAGCCATGGAGTGTTAACGTTAGAGCCAAAGATACGATAGTACGGATGGGGGTGATCCGCTTTTATGTGAATTCGCGTATCTGGAAAAAGCCCAATTTCGGCGAGGATTTGCACTAATCATAGGCATGAAATGTTACTCCTAGGTTACCTCCGCCTTAAAATCGCACTTCGAATCAGAAGGGAGACGTGAGACGATTGATGTTAGTTGCCATATAGAATGCAGCAGGCGCCTGGCCGGGAGATCGGAGTATAGTGCCATGCGGAAGGACCCGGGCCGTGTCCGCCGCGGCGCATAATTAGGCATGGGAGCATGCGCCCGGGCCGCACATCTGCTTCGTTCGGTAAGCTCTAAAACGTAAACAAACTTGAAGATCCTCCTGCTACCGCTGCGGAGC
Source organism: Russula virescens (assembly GCA_003316435.1). Taxonomy (NCBI): domain Eukaryota; kingdom Fungi; phylum Basidiomycota; class Agaricomycetes; order Russulales; family Russulaceae; genus Russula; species Russula virescens. The sequence goes on along the minus strand of QFEY01000491.1, from coordinate 45,232 downwards.
GACGAATGGGTCATAGTATTGACTAATGAACTTCATCTGAGATTGTTCGAGATCCTTGCAAGGGTCCTTGTTGACTTGAATGTCGACGTACTCAGGCCGGCATCACTCTTTGCTTTTGATGGTTTGTTGCATGGGCAGTGTGGTGCTGATATACAGCACAGTCTGGCATAGGGTTCCATACAAACCAGATGATGAAATCTATGTAGAAAATGGGCGCACATCGAGTTGTGTGCCAGTATATTTGTTTTACCTGTGTTGTGCCAGCTAGGGCACTTACTGACACTTATTGATACTTATTACAGTATTTACCTCTTATTTGGTACTATTTGGTAGTGACTGCCATGTCATACAGTAGGCAGTCGACATTTGTGTCCCTCAGTTGCTGTACTCATCAGTACACCTGAGGTGAGCTCTATTTCCACTAATACACAGTTGCTGTACTCATCAGTACACCTGAGATCTTTCCTGTGCGACACGTACTTGTTTCTGACTCAATACAACCTTCTGGTTTATCTACAATCTAGAGGTGCACATGGTCCAGGGGCTCCCAAGGAGGAGGAATAGCTCCTGAGCCAAGCTTGTGCTTTGGAGTAGGAAATTGGGTGACTCGAAGCCTTGTAGCGATGCCACGGTCCAGTTCTGAACCGTGGTCCAAACCTGAACCTTTGAGAACCAGACCATGGTTCAGGTTCGAGGTTTGGGGGTTGGGCTGAACCGGACCACAATTTAGGTTCGGGGTTCGGGCAAGGTGCAGAAAATAGAGAACCACTATTGAACCTGGTTCAAACCGAACCTTTTTGTGAACCATTAAGTCTGGCAACCCTTTCTGCTGATGTGCCAAAAAGATCGCTAAAAGCAACTTGTAGACTATAAAGAAAGTAGACTATAAAGTAAAATTCTGTGGAGCATATTGTGGTGAGGATCCATCCTAAGTGCAAAGATGAGTGCCTGGACTGAAGGTCCTGCGTGGCCATGTAGTGCTGCTGTTGATGCAGGGAGAGGGAGATAAATGTGACATATCCTCCAATGGCATTTGTTGATGGCATGCCACTCTTTTATATTTGAGAGAGACTGATTATTTACATACTGAGCAGTACTACTTAGACCAGAAGGAAATGAAGGGGAAGAAGAGAAAGTAAAACCTAGTTGCACGGAAGCAGTGTCGGGGATTGGGGTGCGCGCCATACCTCAGGGAAGGAGTTGCTGCTGTGATTGTCACAGGTGTCATTGTCTTGGCTTGTGATGAGGTCCATACTGATGGACGACCTGTTACTGTTGTTTGTTTTGCCGTTATTGTCCATTGGTGTTGCTCCCAAAGTTGTTGTAGTACGAGATCCTAAGGATGGCACACTTGTGAGTTCAAATTAGTGTTGGGGAAGTTCGGTTTCAAACCGCTCCAAACTCGGTTTAAACTGAACCGAAACCGCAAGTTTCGGTTTCGGTTTGGAGAATTCCATGGGAGGCCAGACAGTTTGGCCTCCGGTTTCGGCACCTACCCATCACCGCCAAGTGGTTTGGAATCGGTTTCAAACGGTCTGTGGGTTACTTGCGTTGGGTCTGGACTCTGGGCTAGAACTTTCGGACTTTGGACCTTGACACGTTTCTTTTTTTTTTTCTCACTTGAACAGACACGTTTCTCTCTTTTTTTCAACCCTTGACCTGGACACCCACACTCGACATGGCTGCATCTGCCTCTGATTTTGTATGGTACAATAATGCCGACGATGAGCATCCTATTGTCTATGATCCACATGATACCTCTGCACCTTCCACTCCAGTTGAACCTGTCACTCCGGCTTCTTCCTCTGTTGGTCCATCCGATCGTGTCTGACAGCTACGTGGCCAGCCCAAAGTGTCAATCAACACATCTCTCCCACCCCATCTACCCACCAAGGTTGTCCCCAAGGTCTGATGCCAAAGCACCCAGAAACGACGCCACTCAGACAATGACATGCCCCCCCCTCGAGAGTTGAGGCCGAAGAAGGCCCAAAGCGCTGCCATCTCTGTCGATTCTGACCCAGAGACGGATAATGCCAGCGATGACCAGGGCTTGAGCTCTGGTGATGAGGAAGATCTATCCCTCAAAGACAAATGTGTAAGTTGTCGTTCATAACCTTATCTACTATCTACTGACATATCTGCCACAGAAATGCACAAGTAGCCACCATGTCCATAGCAAGGACAAGCGCCATGCCGATCTCAACCTTGTATACAAGGTAGGGGTGTGCGTCAAGGGCGGCCAAAAGATGCAAGGGTGGTGGTGTATCCTCTGCAAGTACGTATCATATCCTTTCCCTCAGCACCTTTTAATCTTGCTTTATAGGAATGACAGTAGCCTAGCAGCCGGTGTAGGCTTCTACAAGTCCACGAACTCGACGTCAACCCTTCGAGTGCATTTCACACGCGAGGGTGGCGAGCACTACAGGTTCTACCGTGAGATGTGCGAGAAGAACAACGTCCCTGCCATCGCAAAAAGCCCTGAGACGAAGGAGGGCGATACTATGAGCGTGCAGAGCGATCTCCGCTCGTACGTCGTCTGGAGTGCCTCAGCACCTCCGTTCCACCGCGAAGGACTTCTCTCGTACATTTGCAAGTGGATTGCCCTCAATAATCAGGTTTGTACTTGGTCTATCTTTCGTGTCCTAGATACTTATGTCTAAATTTTCAGGCATTCTCTGTCATCGAGAAAGACTCGTTCAAGGCTATCCTCACTTATCTGCGCCCATCTCTGGTCTCCCGCGATCTCCCCAGCCGGACAACCATCATGGACAAGATCTACAGCAAATCTATCCGCGTCAAGGGCCTCCTTAGCGAGCAGTTCAAGGCCCTCGATAGCAAGGTCTCTTTCACATTTGACGCAGGCACCTCCCGCGCCTTTGACCCCTACTTGACTGTGACAGGTCATTGGATCGACGACAAGTGGGACTTTCACGAGCAAGTCCTTGCATTTCGGGAGATCGTCAGCGATCACTCTGGGGCGAACACCGGGGCACTCCTCACCAACATCCTCCAAGATTATGGACTGGTCGATCCCGATCGACTCGGCTGGGGTACCGCCGATGGATCCACAGTGTGCGACAAGGCCATTGCTATCTTAGCCAGGAGTGTCGACCCTTCCCTCGAGAAGTGGGTTCCGAGGGAGCGACGTGCGCGTTGCATGGAGCATGCAATTCACTGTGCCTCCTGGGCTTTCATTACCAAACTAGGACCAGCATCGATGTCATCCATCAGGTCAGCATTATCCTCAAAGCCCGTTCACAACGACGGCGACGACGAGGATCTCATGGCTTCCGAGGAGCATGTCGATGCCAAGGACCCCGCGGACTTTGATCCCGCCGATCTGCTGGGCAAGGTCCTGGCATTCATCAACCAAGTTCGCTCCTCCCCACAAGCACGTGTGTTTTTCGAGAAGGTCTGCAAGGACGAGCAACTCGAGCCACTGCAGCTCCTCAAATGGGTTCGTACGTGCTGGGCTTCACTCTACGATCTCATCAACCGTATGCTCGATGTCTGCCTCACTTGCAACAAGTTCACACTTCTCGCCGACGACGACCCCAAGGTCCCAAACCTCAAAGCCCCTAAATCATATGCGATGTTCAAGCTCAGCAAGGGTGAATGGAGCTTGCTCAAGCTCATTCGCGACAGTCTCAAGGAGCCGGCCCTATCCTGTCAAAGTTTTTCACATTCCACTTGACCCTCCGTCTACTGTGCGCTCCCTGTCATTGAACAGATGCAGGAGAGGTGGGAAGCCATGGTCAAGGACCATAAGTACGCACAAATCATCCCCGCGCTCAAGGCCAGCCTCGAGAATCTTCGCAAGTGGTACCGGAGCCTCGACGATAGCAGCATATACTTCATCTGCCTCATCCTGGATCCCTGCATCAAGTTGGCATATTTTGAGAAACACTGGGAGAGGGTGTACCTCGATGCGGGGAAAGCATGTCTCAAAAAGACAGTAAGTGATTTTTCTGTATGCTAATTTACCCAACTGACATTCCATCAAGTTCGGTCAATACTTTTGCCCCGATGGGTCTACCTCGATGCCCAACCAAGCTCCCGCCCATTTGGCGCCTGTAGAAGACCAGCCTGGCATGCTCTATGGTACCGCCTGGATGCAGTCGGCCGTTGCGAGCCGCATTGCTGAGGAGGCCCAGGATGCCGACCCGTACACCGAGCTTGAAGCCTATCTTACATCCCCCCTTGAGCCATTCCCCACTTTGCCCAACGCCATGTTAATCAAATGGTGGAAGGACCATAGTGTCGTCTACCCCACGCTCGTGAGGATGGCTCGAGACTATCTCGCCATCCCTGGCTCCTCTACTGTGTCCGAACGTCAATTTTCCAGCGTGCATCATATCAGCACAGACTTCCAAAACTGCATCACGCCGGCCTTGTTTGAGGCTGTGCAAGTACTCAAGGGTGGGTATAAAAGCAGAATTATATCTGCTCATATTGAGATTGCCGCTCTCGCCAAGGAGCTCGAGTGTACGGTGGACAAGATTATTGTACCTAAGGAGCAGGCCAAGTAAATACCTTGCGTTGCATGTTGAAGCCCATTGTTTTAGTTTTTCGTATTTCTGCCCACTGCTCCCTGCTGCCAACGACTCACGTTGCTGTACATCATACTTGTTTGTTTTTTTGTGTTGTCGCTTACTACCTGTTCCCGTTTGAAAATATATCGTGTTTGTTACATTGATCAAACCGTTTGAGACCGGGTTCAAACGCAGTTTAGACCGAACCAAACTGATGGATGGAGAAACCGTCTCAAACCGGGTTTAAACCAAACCGAACTGTTTTAAACAGTTTGTATCGGTTTCAGTTTTGGTTTCAGAAATTTCTCTGGAAACCGAACGGTCTGGTTTCTGGTTTGGCCAAAAGTGCCTAAAACCGAACCAAACCAAACTTCCCCAACACTAGTTCAAATAGGAAGTATAAAGGTTTTAAAAAGAATAAAGAACAGGCTTGCAATCCCGAAGGGATGCAAACACGTTGAGACAGCTGAGGTTCACACGGATTAGGGGTAAACGGGGTGTCGGTTGCTTCTCTTCTGCTGCTGTCCTTGGAGGATGCATTGCCCTTTTATTGCACGGACATTGAACCTATTTACACTCATGGCTGTACTACTAGACCTAAAGAAGATAGAGAAGAGAGGGAGAAGAGAGAAAGGAAGAATGAAAGGGGGAATGCGTCCGGCAGTCGCGACGTCAGTTGGCAAGGAATGGGCACAGAAAAGGGACGCGTTGGCTTGCTCATTTTTGGGTATACGGATTCTCGGGGCTCGTAGGGGGTTGATGGTGCCGGTTCCGAGGCCAGCACACATGCCTCCCTCACATTGTCGTCGAAACTGCTGCTGGGCCTGTCCACCTTGAGCCTCAGGGTCTGCCTCGGGTCGGCTGCACATGCATGAGTGCAGTGTGCAAGTGAGGGTTGGGAGTGTTAGGTCATTTTTGTTATTAGTCTCATTCTTGTCGTTGCATTCGTTTCCATCGTTGCACTTGTGGTTGGCTTTGTTGCCATTCTCGTTCTCGTTATTGCACTTGATTTCATCATCACACCTGGTTTCATCACCGCGCCCAATTTTGTCATCGTCACAGTAGAGGTGGTCAGTGGTCATCGTCATTGTTGGTGGCAGATAGCGTGGCCAGGCCAATCTTCTGGGGGCAGCCCATCGACCTTTTCTGCACCCTTGTATTCGATTCAATTTCTTCTGCAAAGAGCTTCGAGCCGGCCATCCATGAGGTGTCGGGTGTCAAACAAGAAGGAAGGAATGCGGGAGCTTCGGCCCGCGCATTTGTCTTAGCATTTGTCTTCGTGAATTGCATCACATGGCGACATGCAACCTTCTGTCTGTGCACTTGCCTTAATGCATCTTGGGATCCTTGCCACATATGTGTAGATAGCTCATATTCTATGTAGGTTTGTCTGGCTTTCATGAACAGAAATTTTTGATAAAAATTAGGTTCGGTTCGGGGTTCAGAGGCCTGCTGAACCTGAACCGGACCCTTCTGAACCTGAACCAATGGTCCGGTTCGAGGTTCGACAGATTTGCTGAACTGAACCCTAAGTTAGGTTCGGGGTTCGGCGAAATCTCTCAAAGAACCGGACCGAACCGGACCGTGGCATCGCTAAAGCCTCGCAAAGTGTGGGCTTTATTACTGATTGTCATCTAATCTACACAGCATGGTGCAGACAGCGAGTGACATCAGAAACCTCGCATCGCCCACGCCTGCCAATTGGTCATAGGGACTAGCCTCGCGCCTTGAAAGTCAATGACCACGGTGTCCATCTCTTCTTCCTTCGTGGCCACCATGTCAACCCCATTTCTCAGTCATTTCCTGCCTGCGCAGTCCGCATGATTACTTGCCGATTCTACCTCGATACCAGAGAGTCACTTGATAGTGCTTCGAGGAGATATTTTCTTGATGGACTGCCCTTGTCTCTCGCTCACCCGCATTGTCTCTTCCCCACTCGAGCTGACTTTGTGTTGCCCCTTTGGTACACACACATCGTCTACCAGAAACAACCCGATAATGCAGAATAACGCTTTGATTCATGGTGCATGAGGACGAGAAAGGCAGCAGCCAGATAGCTTCTACAGTTTGAGCACTTTCGACACCCACGACACTATTAGTAACTACCGCACTGTAGTTGTCTTCTTCCTGCCTTCGCCCAACCCATATCTTAATGAAATCTTCAAATCCTCATATAAGACAAACATTGTCCTCTCCTGCAGCTCTGAGAACTTGAACGGCGCAGCCGTAGTTTATAAGTCAGGTTCGATTCAATAAGCGCCTCATATTCAGTTTGCCCCCAGGCCCGTGGTGACGAGCACGCACTCATAATTATAACGTTCGAGTACCTGAAGCTCGTTGCAACGATGCCTTGGGTAGGCCTCGTGGAAAGCAGACACCTGACAATTGCTTTCCGGATCTAGCGAATTGTGACCAAGCAAGACTGCAGAGTAGAAGTCTTGGTAGCAATACAATACGGTTGATGCCCGCGGAGAGAGGGAATTCAGGAACGCAGACTTCCAAAGTTGGGACTTTGTCACAACAAGGTGACACTTACTTCGTCGAAGTGGTAAAGAACAAAAACTTCTGACTAGTGCCGCGGCCGGGCACGGAATGGGTGAATGGGCCTCATCTACATTCACCATGTGACTCAAACAGTGACGTCAGCTTTCGATGCCTGCCATGGACGTTGTGGGATGGTACATGCTGAGTCACGACTACCGGGCTCCAACAGAAACCAAACCCACTCAAGCGCCTCTCTGGCGTGTTGTATTTTACTGCAACATGAGCCCCAGTATACGTATGCGTTAGCCAGATATTGTTAACTTCACTGTTCCTTGGCACGGGGGTTTATAAGGAGCGGCTATCTACGTGATCTATAGGGATAGGCTTGCTCTTACTACTAACGAGGCATACTACCCCGGGATCTGGTTGGGAAGCCACGCGCCAGACTCCCATAGCAAGCCTTGACGATCGATCTTGCTCTCCCTGTGATTGCCAATAAATGTTATCTCAGTCCTGACCACACCGAGAATGGCAAAGTATCACCACACCGGCGTAGTGTACCCTAGTTCAAATGTCGTCGTTGACAAGATTTTTTCACGCAGCTGGACACGCGAATTAAGGGTATCAAAAATTGCCTGGGAATATATCACGTTCGATCAGGCACCATGGACCAAACAGTAAACTGAACACCCACGTGTGTGTACACAGAACCAGAGGTGACGTCGAAGATTCTGTAGACCAGATTTCCTGGCAAAAACGATGGGGTCACTAGTCCTGCGATTGCCCACGTCGTGGCGAGGGCCCCGGTTTGGATGGCGCCGCGAAGAAGGTCATTTACAATTCTATCCGACTTTCGGAAGCCACTCCGGGATTTTAGAAACGCCCGCACAAGAAAAACTATCCCAGGGGTAAAACAAATAAGCGAGAAAAATGGTGAGGGGGCGTACATGTGATGAGGCATTCTGCGAGGGCTTGTATTGCATGCCAGACAGTTGCGGTGATCTTTCGTGTAGAAAGCGTGCTTCATATCATGTCAATTACTGGCCCAGGTGTTTAGGCATGAAAGAACACCCGTACAATATCGCCCTCCACGCTGCCACCGACGTCACCATACCAAATGTGAAGGAAACGACGGAAAGAACCATCACCAATCCACTCTGCAAAAAACTCTTTGTGAGGGTGTGAATACTGGGTCCTGATTGAATGACCGGTTTACATCAACAGGTGAACTCAGGACGGACTCACCGAAGGGCAAGAAATACATTCGCCTGCAGAATGAGAAACAACTGGCATATCGAATTGATGGCGCCATCCCATGTAATCGCTGAAAGGATATCAGCGATGGTACGTGTCTGTGGAAGAAAACCCACAGGGGGCACGATGCGATGGGGAAACAAAGAGGAGTGTATCGCTGCACGATAGTTAGATATGTGGTCACTGGATAAATGAATTGAGATGGAGCTTACAACCGGTAGAAAGCGAGATGAAATATCCTTGTCCATATCAGTCAGCTAGTAAACACATTCAATGTCAATAAGAACGTACAATATTCCCTGAAAGACAATGATAAGGTATTGTATGATAACGAACAGTCTGAGAAAGCGTGAGTGCGCAGCGATTCTGGAAATAGCGGACCCTACTTGACGCGTAGGGGGTCTCAAAACCTGCCGGCATTGTTTAAGGCTCGCTGGGATGCAGGACAGGCCTTGTACATACCGCAGACCCAGTAGCCATAGAACTGCTGGCTCACTAGCCCGAAGAAACCTGCATTCACTTTGTAAGGAGATCAGTAATGTCATGTAGGCAAGTCCGTCGCTGTGCCTACTAAGATAAGAAATGAGAATTACTCCTGTCGAGTTGGTTAGCTTTGTCATATTGGAACGACTAGAAAAAAGCGCATGCGCATCACCTTGCACTTCTGGTCTTCCTTGAGGATTGGTGGTATTACCAGGGTGGTAGGGAGAGGTGTACCGGGCGAGCAGTTCGAGCATGCTGAGCCACACCTCGGGCGTAGATGTGGTTACCGTGACAGTGACAACGGGAGCGGCGACTTGAAGTCGCCGTTCCAGGGGAGTCCAGGGCTGTTCAATTTTTAAGTGTCTATACACCTGGGCTAGTAAGCCCGCACACGACCTGGATTGGAGCCTTGTTTGATTCGTTCCCAATTTGGATTTCATCTGCTCTGCAATGCACAAAAAAAGGGAGCGCCGCCGAAACAATGCGATAATCTGTTTGACGTTTAATCATCGACACAGGCTTTAATCATAATAAGCATTAGCGTGCATCTCGTTCTGACCCGCTGATGCTATGAGGGATCCAGTAGAGTGCATCGAGCAGAAATGGCGGTGGCCATTTTGATTGCGACAGCATAAAGTTACGACAGCAAAAAGTGTTAGCCGCTGTTGGGTCGCCGCGATGTCCAGAAATGGTAAAATGGAATTATTTCAACTCAGACGGCCCCGCCACTTGTCACCCAGAGGACAGAGCTCCGATTTACTGTTAGGTTGAATCATAGACTATCTCGATTTTTCCCTTGCCTGTAGTACAGGTCTCATACATATTCCCTCACTCCCGCTGCCATTACTCCTTTTCCTCTCGGTCCTACTTCCGGAGCCTATGCGTATACCCACAAAATAATCACTGTGTACAGAACTTGCGCTTGCCCTGAATGCTTGAAATGATGCCTCGTTGCTCCATTTCTCATGTTTTTTCTTTGCGGGGCTTACCATATACCTGTTCAACACTAATATGTCAATATATAATGCAGTACAATGGTGGATCAGGCAATGTGTAGGCATATACATATACGTCACCCTCATGCCATTCTTTCGACATAACAGCCCCTACTGCACGCCACTAACTTCATTTGTCTGGTTTATTTATACCTCCACACTTTTCTTCTTCCAAACCCTCAAGTGGATCACGGCCTCTAAACGCTTTGGCTCTGCAACCCACTATCGATTCTGCGTTCTTAAGGACAGATACAAGAGGTAGATCATTCATGGTATCCCGAAGGCAGCTAAAGAATCAGCTTCAAATCGCTCACCAGAGCTTGACGGTCGTGTCTTCTTCTGGACGCTCGAGACTTCGGACGACGACGACAAAGTGGAGTGGTTCTTTGCGAGCATCCCTGGATTTGCGGCTCGAAGGTAGTCGACGACTCGACGATCCCTTGGGCCTTTTAATCCAATCAAATCGCGAGAGGCTATCCGTGGATTTGATGGGTTTGACCTGCCGGACTTTGTCCTTACACGTTATCTCTGATTCTGTCAAAGTACGACGGATGAGAGTCTGCGCGGAAGCGATAGAGGCCCATTTCATTCACAACTCTTAATCTTCACCATCATCTCAAATGCGCAGAGACATGAGCCCCGTTGGTTTGCACTTGTTACTGGTGAATTGGGCATCCCCTAATCCGTGCTTATCAACCACCCAGATAGTGTATCGCTTGCGAATTGCATCCACGTTCTCCGATGCATCATTCGAAATTCACACTGTTCAATAGGATCCGATTCGTTAATAGCAATTCCCAAATCCGTCTCCAAATTTACGTTGCAAGACACGCATCCTCCACTGCAACGGGAGTTTTGTACGCTTTGGAATGAAAACGTTTTTTGCATGTGCAACAGCGAGGAACCCATCATCCGACGTACTTCTCTTACCGTCCTCGACCATGTCCACCATCTTTATTCGAGCTTACATCAAGACACCGTCGTTTCGTGTGCCTTACCTGATCACGACGACACGTTGCGTCACCGATCTTCGTATCCTCTGTGCGACATTCCTGCCCATTATCCTCGGTTGGATTCCGCGTCCAACAGCACTTACGTAATTGTGTGTCAATTTACCGTGCCAACGGGAACCTGATGCCAGTCATCGGCGACTACTATAGCATCTCTGTATTTCTTTCTCCATGATCACGACACATGGCATGTCTTATGCTTCGAACACCTGTCGGTAGCTCTTCCAGAAACGCCAGTAAAGCCCAATGGCCGTAAGTATCCTCATGTTATCCTCATGTGAATGACACTGAATGTATCACCAGACGCTACAGAGCGAGGGATTGTTCACCTATTCAAATCATGTGGGCCGTTGAGTAAGTGGCCTTTGATGCAGATAAACAAAGTGACTACGTCGAAGCCGATGACAACGTGGGGAGCGACATCTACAATGGCAAGAGCGATGCGGTTCCTCCTTCGCAATCTCCAGCACGGAAAGAACGCGATTCGGTTGCGAACGATTTGATTCGATTACCGAACCAAGTGCTCTGGCCCGGGACCCAACTTGAACCTCGTCCCTCACCCCTCCACCCCTCCACCTCTTCACTCAGATTTCCAGAAAACGCCGTCCTATGTCCCACGCTCGGGGACTAATATGAACGCCAGCGGGGGCTTTGTGCAACTGAGTTACGTGGGGCCAATCGGTCCCCCATTCGAAGCGTGATGCGCTCATGCAGACGCGGCGATAGCGCGGTTCGATTCCGACTGCGGCACGGAAAGCTGCTCTTCTGTGCGAGTCGAAGTACAAGAAGGGCGAGGAACTCGTGGATGAGGACGGGTTTACCTTTGTCGTGCGTGGAGGCGCGTACGGTCAGGCTTTTCAACTGTGACTTAGTACCAGCATTGAGCCCCATCTCCCACACCGAATCTCACACGAGGGATTTCAAGTTGACGGTGCGGTACGGTCACGGTACGTTACTGGTCTAAAGATTGATTTGTGACTCCGATCGAGCCTTGACTCTTCCCTTAATGATTCACTCGTTCCCACCGCCACTAGAATCATTCCCGCCCTCCGGTCACATTCCCGGGGCCTTGAATACAAGGCCAAATATCCTATTATTGGTATTACTGTAGGCTTAGGATCCTTTACCATGCGACCTCACATATTCGAGCGCCCGAACAGATGCTTTCCATTTCGTCATTCCGATCGAAGCGCCGTGCCCAAACTCAACAACGCTCACACCCCTGACTGTTTCACAGAACTCTTCAAAAATAGAACGTGATGCACTGTCGCAAAAGCTGCGCTTACATTGACGTGATACAACGTCTCGAGTTCGGCCGGTTCATGAGGTCTGAGGGTCCTGGCTAAATTCGCTGGCACTTCTGCCATCGTTTTACGTACTCCTTCAATACACCGCGCCAATACACCGCGCCACCGGCCTTGATTTCTCCGTGGTCTCAGCGACTGGCTCGCGGAGCAAACGTACCACATGGACAAGGTATAGACACCGCAGAATGGAAATAATTTACGAACGGCACACAGAAAACATGAGTTAGAACGCAGAACGACAGTCGTGTGAAATTGGGAATGGTGCCACGTCCCCTAAAACGGGGACGAAGAGCAATTAAGGGACTGTATAGATCGCTACCCATATGAATGTCGCCTATGTGAAAATAGGGCCTCGCATACTTTGCCATAACCTGATTCAGGAATTTCTGCACGGAAACTCGGATCGATGAAGTTACCAGTGGAAAACGTCACGGGCGTCAAGAGATCCACGTCCGGTTTGAGCTCTAAAGGCACTTTTCACAGCAATGGACATTACATAAACCAACATATCGGGGAGACATGAAAACAAGAAAATTCAAACTTGAAAGCCTGATCCTATATACTGATAAACAAATCTCTAAGAAATCTGCGTAGTTTCTCGGACTGTCATCAGTGACTCGTATCATAGCAAAAATTTACTCGAAAGTCCCATGCGCACGGAAATACTTCAGGGCCTGTTCCGCAGCGCCGTACTGGGCGAAATTTATGTGGGCGCCGGTGCTCCTGCCGACAACGACACCTTTGTCTGAGAAGATCAAGTCAGTTTCATAAGTCGGAAAGGTAGCTGTGGAATTGACTTACAGGTGTAAGTGCCGGTGTACACCCCCTGGTGATTTGGCCCCTCACTGCTGAACAGCAGATACTGGGTCAAATTTTGTCCACTTCTGGTATTTCGTAAAAGGCTGTCTAAATCGCGAACAGGGTCTGTATGCTGTCAGAAAATAGGCGAGAGGTAGTTTGTATCGGCCTTCGCTTACCAGACATGATAGCAAATGTACTGTGGGTTCTGATGCAGCGACGTGACTAGCCCATGATGCCTTAAATACGATGACATTGGTTTTTGTCTCGCACTAGATCATGATGTTTGTGGCGTACCTCGCGCCCCTACATCCCAGAATGTCCGCAATTAACGAGTTACAAAAGCCGTGATGCAGAAATACACCGAGAACGACTGGTTTCAGGCTGTAATTGGTGCCACGGACTGGCACATAGGGTCACCAGACGATGTACTGGCACCAGCGAACCGAAACAATAGTAAGAAGAAGCTTTCAAACCACCATAGATACGTCCAAAAGCCTGTGCGTCCCGAAGGCAGATCAAAAATGGACGGTCTATTGATCACGAGTCTTTGTAGCAGTCGGACCGCCTATGTCGCTGGTCGCTGGAGGCCTGGAGCCGCAGCCCAGGGTATAAACTCCGCGCATTCGCTGAGGGCGCGCTTACCATGCGTTTTCTTCCTGAAAGGTCTACATTTTTTGCGACCAAGAGAGCCTGAGTCCGGGCCCGAAAGGAGAGGAGTAGTAACGGAAGAGAGGAAGATGCAGGCTGCAGCGTGCGGCGTGCCACCCCGAAATAACGAGAAAACGGAGTTTACGGATTGATTGATTGCAGATACCACCAAGAAATGAAAACAACGAGGTCCTTTACGAGTGAATTGGTGGAGGACTGTAGGAGTCACAATGGTAGCAGCTTCACATGGTCCGAGTGAAGATGAATGTCGGGGTCATGACTCGGCTGGGAGATCGCGATTTCTCACGTTCATGTGCGACTTTATCAGATTGGCCATGGCAACGGCAACATGAGTGCAGTCTCAGTCTCAGGCTCATCCGACACACTTCCCTGACTGGCCGCTGTGCTCAGTCATGTCCTCCATCTTTATTCCGGCGTGCATCAAGGCACCATCGCTTCGTGCACCTTACCCTTTATCGTCGATCGTGGCAGCATGCTGCGCCACCAACCCTCATATCTTCCATGCGACATTCCCGCCCATTACTCTCCATACTAGAATATGAACGAAGAGACTGGGGCTTTTGTCGCCTTGCCAACAACGAACTCAGGTATGCGAGAAGCGGAGTCTAATACTGTATTCCCTGTGGCGATGTTGTCCCAACTACGTTACCTCTACCGGTGCTGATTTACTTCCTTTCATCCAATCTGGGCTATGCTGGCACTTTCCCAGAGGACCCCACATCGCCTGGCCGCCTACTCGCCACCATGTCACATTATTTCCCGCTCGCACCATTGCCCCATCTCGTTCTTCACGGCCCTCTGATTCCTTCAGTGGATACAGCCAATTCCGCGACACATGGGACGGTTCACACACCCGTCATCTCATATATGACCTTCCCTGTCCGTTACATCCCTCAAGGCGGCAGCAGCGCACTGGCGCCCGTCGCTGACCCGTAGTACGGCTACTTCCCCTCCTTTTATTCTTCCTATTATAGCGCCCTAATCGTCGCCCACTCTCATGCCAGGTCTCAATCCGCACGCTCCGACTTTAGTACGATTAGGTTCCGGGATAACCCCCATGAGCTCACTTCCTCGTCTGAGTAGTCTTCCATAACGGAGAATAATGAGAACCATCACGACCTGACCGTCGTTACAAATACATTAATGGGTGAAAGATGTAACAAAGCCGTTGTGCCCATATGCGGACATCCAAAACCAGCGACGTATGCTGGTGGTCACGAGTGGTTCCTTCCTTATCTCTCGTCGCGAGGGTTTCAGTTCGGTAGAACGAATAACACATCTTCTGGCGAGTATTAAGAAAGCTTTGCTCCTAGATGAACTAAGATTTAAAGAGATGCGACATGTCTTCAGGGAGAAGGAAGATGCAATAGCGGCAAATGATAATGTACATCATGCTGGGGAAAGTTGGCGATAGTTTTGGGTTCCAATAAGAATACACACGGAGGGTGAAAATGGGGAGTAAACGTACTGAACCCCCTCAGTCTTCTTCATTGATATTGTGTTTCTTCTTCAGCTGTGCCAACTCTTCTTCTCTCCGCGCCAGCTCCGCCTTCGCCGCCGCTGCGTCCTGTTTCGCGGGCATGTGGTACAACACCACAATATATCGCTCTTGCAGATGAAAGCCGTTCAGATGTTCCAAGGCATTTTTGGCCTGTAATAAATCAGAAATCAGTCGCTTCAGAGTAGAGTGTGGAAGGGGAAGGGAAGAAAAGGCAAGGAAAGGGCGGTAGGCGGACGTACATCCATGACGTCGTCAAAGACCACGAAGGCTGTTCCTTTTGTCTTTGCCTCATTGCCGATGCGTATCTGTCTGATGCTGCCGTAGCGACCAAAGAGGTCGTATAAATCCTCGCCCGTGATCTGATAGTTCAAGTTCTTGACGAAGAGTATGCGGTTGGCACCGGGAGGAAGCTTGGCCTGCAAAATTGACATGTAAGCACACGCAAATACGCCCATAAGAAAAGTTGTACGGACAGTTGGTCTTTGCATTGACATCTCGTATGACTTTTGTACTTATGAGTCGACGTAAGGCAGAGAGGAGAAGACTGGGTCACCAAGCGTCCGTAAGGTTAAGGTTAAGGGCCTGTTCGGGAACTTTGTCACGCCGCGACTCGCGAGATACCAACCAAAACATTTTCTCGATGAAATATTGCCGCGTGTGAGAAAATGTGCTGTTCGGAGATAGTTTCAACTTGGCCGAGATTGTATCTTGGTGGGACAACGCCAGCCAAAGTAAAATCGAGGTCAGACCCTCGATTTTATTCAGGATAGCGTGACCCGCGTGATACCGCGTGACGATTATGTTGCTCGTGTGTTACACTTGAGCATGTCTTGTGACGGTTCTCCGAGAAAGGAAATGTATTTTTCATTCAGACAACGGTGCGTTTGCGTAACTCAAAAACGAGAAAATTATATCTCTACTGTATCTGGACCCCCCCAAATTGCAATTCGTGTGAGATTCTGTTTCGCGTTTTCTGTTGCCGATCGGGCCCTAAGGTTGCGTTACGCGAGCGCTGTTGTCACTTGTTGTACTTGTCTCTAGCTTACACGGCGACTGCTGGCACTCAAACTTTTCTAGTCATCCATGGGTGCTCACGGCCCCCTCGCCATCCCATGGAAAGAGAATAGGGTCATTTTGAATATAGAGGGGCAGGCGCACAACAAGAGGCCAGACGAACGTAAAGTTAATCCCACTCCCTAACAATACCTGACTTCCGATTCGATGACCTAGGCCATTCTCATCGTTTGGCATGCATGTTAAGAGGTGTGCCTGACATTGCTTGGTTTCCACTGTATGAATGTGTGAGCATCAGTAGCTCCGGCCATCGCTTCCGTTCCCAAGCGTGAGAAGCCCGCCATGTGCAACGGGTGTCTCTGCGGGTTCAATTGGATCCTCTCGGGTCTCGCGAGTCACGCGATCGCTATCTTATAATTAATAACTGTTGAACGAGACTGTGGGTACACTGGGCCTGGGACATCTGAATTCGCTCGTCTCTCGTCATTGTACTTGTAATCGTCATACCTTCTACGGTGACTCGTTATGTCCGTAGTCGGAGTCAATCTCTGTCTTCCCGTCGATGTCGACACTCCGAGTCCTCTTTCGAATGTTTGGGCCCTTCCTCTTGGTTCCTAGTCACTTTACACCTCCCTCTATGGCCCGGGTTTGCTCCCACACATACCGCTTCTTCATGATCTTCTACTTGCATCCGTAGCTGAGTGCCAGTGCGACCGTGCAGTTAGCTGATGGTAGAGAACGTGACACCATCTATGTGCTAGGAGAGGTACAGTAGTACGCCGTACGCGAGAAGTGGAGGCATACAGACCAGCCAGGCCTGGGTTGGTGCCACCCGATGACGATCAGATTTGTCTATCGGTCTGACCAATATCACTGTAAATATGTATTCGACTGCACTAGTCGTCGGGGTAAAGCCCTCGTGATTAGTATTATTACAGAGGAGCTAGTCGTTAACAAATCTAAAAATCATAGAGGCTCAGGCAGGCGTTCAATTTTTCGAACGTAACTCTTTATATTCCTGAAATAACCAAGCCAGTAGTTACATATGTAGATCCGCTGTAGCTGCATGTGAAAGTAGAAAAACGAGGAAGAACAAGATTAATGAGAAAAAAGCAAGGGCCTTGAGGCTCAAAGAGGTGTGAGTGGGTACAACTCCTTCAAGATAAGTCGGTACGGTATCATAACAAGACGACGATACACGGCACATCGCCAAAAGGAGAAGGAAGTAATTCAGGTCCAGGGAAAGTATGAGAAATGAGGGGGAAGGGCTGTCGACGTAGCGAGGGTGTAGCAAGGCATTGAGGGAAGGGTGATGGGAGGTCTTATATGCGTTCTGACATATACTTGTCCCAGTTGTTCCCACACATGCATGTGCGTGCGACATATCGTAGGCCTTCGGCTCAAGGCAATGATCCATCGCTGATCCACGGCTACGATCCCGATTGGTCGTGTTTGCTATTGTCGGTTCAAGTAATGTTCGTAGCAATATAAGGGACAGACGGCGCCGAGTAAGGTGTCGGACGGAAGACTTCCGTTGGAATAGGCAGGTTCTGGCCGTGGATGTCATCATATAATCCAGTTGCTGCAGTACTTGGGGTATCATATTGATAGAAAACCTCGTCAACCTGTGGGAGAACAGATATATGAATGGTAGTTAAGGATAGAAAAGAGGGTGGGAGTCCTGGCGAGTAAGCGGTGAAATCGCTTTGCATCGCAGTGGACCCGGAGGCCATGAATGAGAGCATTGCAGGATTTGCGCTGCTGCTGAGTGCCAGCACCTGGATAGGGGTCGTCGAGATACCACTTACAAGAGAAGAAGGGATCGATTTCGTTTCTTCGACATGGTTTGCAGAATCAATGCCAGAGGCGACGTTAGCATCGGCCGTGCCTAAGATTGCATGAGTGTCAGCGATGCCTTAAGTTGGATAATCAGCGACAGAATAATTGTTACCTTTGGGGGAAGCATGACAATGCCGGGTGATCTGAGCACGTGGCTTAGCCTTGGTACATGTGCATATTTGACCCGGATTTGGCGTCTTGTCAATGCCAGCCTGAGGGGCGGAATCCTGGAGATGGTTGATAATGCCGCAAAGTGGATATGATGATGGTTCTGAAAAAATACTATCGTTGTAGTCCGTAGCATCAGAGTACGCAGTCGGTGCAGAATCGGTGCCTTGATGTAGACCATCATATATACGGTGAATCTCTCTGAGTGTCAAGACTGGTGCGCTCCCAGCCTCACGATTCTGTGCCTCGTGAATGATTTCATTCCACACAGAACAGAACTCGTGCTGCAACTCAGTATGAGTATTGCAAATTTCCAAACGGGCAAATGATCGGAGTATGTCCAAATTCCAGAACATGAAATCTGTGCGAATGAGCCAGCGAATGACTTGATTCAAGATGGCAAGTGAGAAATTGTCGCTATGTGCAACGTAGTCCTGAAAGACACGATTCGGAATGTTAAATTCGTCCTTAACAAGCGCCACCCAGCGATCATCGCGTTCGCGTGCGCAAGATATTATACGAATTGTAGTCCTTCGTATGCAGGAAGAAAATCGTTCATCTTGTTCATCGCCCCAGCGTTTCAAGGCATGCCCGATTTCAATCGATTGTAGTGCTTTATACCAACGCCCGTTGAGAATATCGGAAATGATCCTTGATACTTCATCCGGACCTAATGCTACACGGACGGCGTCAAGGCAGACGACGAGTCGGCTGCTCCTAACTGAGTCGGAGACTAAGTTGAATGAGAAGGTTCGATCCAAGAATCCATTCGACAATTGACTGAACTTGGTCCGAAACTGATTTGGGAGACGTTCTTTGATACCACTGACCAGATTTGACTCGAAGAAGCCAGGGATTGCTTCGAAAAACTTTTCCAGTGTGTCGTCGTCAGCCAGACTATCAAATGTCCATTCCAGCACCTGGAAATCAAGCTCAGGCGACTTTTTCGAGGTTGCTTGCTCGGCGGCCTTCCATTTGGTATCGACGAGATCATGTATGGCGGGTATGGAATTAGAGTTGGAGGGATGGCGTAGCGCGATATACGACCAAAGTTGATGGATCGCAGATGACATGAGGGTGTATGTGCCAAACGCCACCTCAGAAAACGGAGTAAAGACCAGCTCGTGGGATTCGAAGGGCATAAATGTGAGAAGGCAATACAAGAATGCAGATATCCCAAGCCACCAAACCGCGGCACGGAACACGGTGAGATTGATGTTATATAGATAGATAGATGCCCCAGTAAAGAATAGGATGAAGGAGAGATGTAGAGAGATGAGCAATGTGTTGTCTTCCTGCTTGAGGAATGACCAGCCACTGGCATCACAATTGGCGAACAGAGCACGGATCCGTGCTCGCTTTTCTGGACTGCACCGTGGTTGCTGGGTGATTCTGATGTACCGACGCGCGTATTGCTGTAGACACGTCGTAATGAAAGCAGTTGTTAGACTGATGAAAAGGCTCAAGAACCAGAGCGAGTTCACCACCACGGCATATCTCGGAGGTGAGAACGTGGGAGGGGTACGAAGGGTAGAAGGAACGGATGGGGGTGATGTGTTTGAATCGGCGAAGAGTTCGTAGATGTTCTTGAGATAGAATGCGGAGGTATCCTGGGAGTTTGGCTTCAGGTCCTGGATAGACACACTGAGCAGCACAGAGACGGTAGCAGAGAATAAACCGGTCTACAGCACCCAAGTTAATGCACATAGAACTGGTGGTATGGGAGTTGAAGTACTCACGAAAATTAGCATCGTGTCACAATCCTTTTGCCACCGCTCAGTCCTCTTATTGTCGTCTTCCTGCGCAATCTTCGAATACATGGAGAACAACGGCCGCGAGCTGTCACCAAAGTCTGATTCTATTTGTGATGGCAGACTCGGTACTAACTGAGACTGGTCGCGCTGAGCATCTATTATCATTGTTTTGAGTGAGCGAAGACAGATCCAAGAGAGAGTTATCGCATACCTGGGCCATTTCCCAGCTCAGGATCTCGGTCACTTGTCTGAGACATTCAATGATATTCGGCATGCAATTGGGGTTGTATAGAGCGCTCGATGGAACTTGAAGGGCACTTTATAAGGGCCCAGCCTCACGGAAAACGCAAGGTGGCGTGCTTCGCATGGAGCGCTTGGCGACATGAGAACTCCGGCTCTGAGCAGTCACGCGTTGGACAGCGAGTCGAGCGTTTGACTTTACGTGCGAAGGAGTTAAACTCTCCCGCTGTTCGCGATGCAATGCTTACGAAAAGTCTTTAATGGAAAGATGAGAGCGGCCGCTCATGTGTTCCGTAGAAGCGACGCAACCAAGCTCAGACGTTGAGAAGACGAGCAAGATCGAAAAAAAGGAGATACATTGTGTTGTGACATTACATAATATCAACACGAGGTTGAACACGAGGCGCGAATACAAGTTATTGCCAACACTTGATAAGACCTTATCATGATCGAGCATCACCACGTGTCGGGCAGCGTGGGCGACTTAGATCGACTCAGCTAAGAGTTCCCCTGTCTCCTTTCTAAGCCCCGATAAAAGTTTCGCTAGTGTGTCTGCTTTTTTCTCGGCGCTATTTATTTGTTTTGCAAGGGGCTTCGAACGCCTGGCCCGCGACCCCGAAGCGAAGGACCTAACGACCTAACCCAGCTAGATAGGCCAGAGATGGTATTGTGGTGGTGGCATGTACAGTGCAGTGCAGGCTTCGTGACAGGTTTGGAACCAACCTTTCCAACGAGCGAATGCGAGTAGAACATAGGACATGCTCCAGGTGAAGATGATGATGGTTCAAACATCCCCGAATGCTGCGGTAAGTGAGCATGATCCGAAGTCCCGAAATCGGAACTGCTCCAAAGGAGCTTTGACCTCCCTCTCCTGTTCACTCGGGCAGCTTTGTGTACATTCACATTCAAGGACCGTCGAATCCTTCCTCTCGCCGCGCGTACATTTCGGTTTTCCTCATCCCTTGCGCGCGCCCTCCCCACCTGCCCTACGTAGGTACTGTTGGAGGAGCAACCCAACAGTGTGCCCAACGCGGCACTTAATATGACACGGGTGTGACGGACCAGTCATACACTATGTAACGGTAGTTTTACACGCCGTTGTACCTCAGTCTTTTATCCCAAAGACTGAGGTCAGTAGTCTCTTCTAGTCATTCCTTACACTTCATTGACTCTGTATCTTAGTCACTCCTTACAGGTAGATACACCTATATAGTCTTTTATCCCAAAGACTGAGTCACTCCTTACAGTTACCTCTTAGAGGTACACCCCCGTGCCTCAGTTGAATTTTCCTTCGGCTTTCTCATGAGTGAGCCAGAAGAAACGAACACCCCATGTCTCAATTCGCGCCAGCTCGCTCTTTCTCGCTTCCTCTCCCTTCGCCGCTCCACCCATTTCTTGCCATTTCATTTACTCCCGCCGTCTTACTCGCCCCCATTCATGATAACCACCACGCCCGCCACCATGTCATCTAATCCACTCACCCAGCCGTTTCTGCTGCCATATTCATCAATCCACCCACTCCGGTCACTTCTACAGTTGTTCAGCTCATCGTTCAGTTTGCCGCCGCCTTCCCTCGCCACTCGACCCACAATCGCTGTCTATTCCATCACCCTCAGCTCATTCGATGCTTCTGTCTTGCCTCCATTAGCTCCTCTCCGTCAGCTGCTTTGCCCCCGAAGTTTCCAGATGTCCTACATCAGCAGCCCTGCATAGAGCCTGCGTACCAAAAATAGCTTCCTCGTAAAAAAGGGTCCAATTCGTCATACATCAAACAGTTGTCAAATTTCCATGTGCGCAATGAAGTCAAGGGTCATCAACCCCTCGTAGTCTTGGGCAAACGCCTTTCTACTCGCACCACCTCTGAGGAGGATCGTGGCAGGGGTATAAGGCCGCCCATTACCTTGAGCCGTCACGCTTGCTTGGAACTCAAGCATTCACACTACTTGAGTCGCACTCCTATAGTCCTCGGTAGGAGTTATCCCCACTGGCACCATACTAGCACAAACGCCCGAATCACCTGACCATCATCACCCCAGAATGCAATAACGTCCCTGAGTCCATCAGCGCCCTCCTTTTTGATGCCGCCAGACTCCTGCCCGCCCCAGCAGCTACGAAAGTCCGGATGCGCAAGTCCGGTCTGAGTCTTTTCCCTTCTACGAGTTTGACAGGGAACGATCCTCTAGGGTGTGAGGAGACTCTTGAAGCTAAGGATGGATCACCCTGTTTGGAGGGAGGGCTCGAGCGACCTCATCCAAGCCCCGATATCTCGCTCCGCTGACATCGGACGCATACTCCCACTGTTTGCACAGACCGTTCATACTTCCGTTCGCTTTATTCCTGTTTCATTTTAATTCTATCTTCCTTTCATGACGGACGCCGTTTTCCCTCCTTTCTCGTTCCTCTCGGCTTGCCGAGGAACAACAAGAGAAAATGTTGCCTCTCTGAGGCCTTGGTGGCACCGCACGTGGGTTCCGAATCATCCGATTTGCCTCATCATCCTCTCTCTATTCCGTTCATCTTTGCATAAACATGCCCTTCGATCGACATCCCTCTTCAAGGTCCTTGCAACCTGCCTTGTTACACGAGTGCCGGGCCAAGAACGTAAGAGGGACCCAAAACGTGCATTCTCGGAGGAGTGTGTATGCACACGGCATCCGGCATAGAGACCAAGTTGGCAATGACACTGAGAACGGGCACAATCGGCAGAGGTGGAAACAGGACGGGCTCAGGACAACGTGACTTGGGAACCCAATTCCCAGTATCGCCAGACACATAACCAAGACGAAAGATCGCAATAAACGTTTGGTTGCAGTTCTCTTATATAGAACCAGGTGAGTGGTCGGGGTGTTTGGCCGCTGCGTGAAAAGGGCAGAGGGGTGTGCCCTTCGGACTCACCATTTGAGCCCGAAACCTATCTCCGCCCTTGCAAGAGGCACAGTACACGTTTTATTCGGCAGTAGGCATATTGTGTATGATACACGGCAATGATCAGAATCATATTCAAAAGAGCTTTATTGTGTACTTGGTTCTTCATCAGTCTCGTTTTCCGATTTGCAACAGGTAGAGGATCCAAGGAAAGCAAACAACTTACCGATACGTGAAAACATACCGTAGACGCGAATGTCAGCGTTCATAGAATCGACGCCGGAAAGTGAGTCGAGTGAGTCGAATATTGTGTTCGACGGCTTTCCTATCATATCCAGTAACCAAGCCAGCTCTGGTTGCTCGTGCTGATATTTCGATTTCGACAGAAGGAATCTCGCGCCTGGCGTGCGGATCGAACACGAAGCGCAAATGAGGCGAATCGAATGGTGGCTGTCGGCCCCAACCGTCTGCATAAGGCCAATATTGGCATGCCGCGCATCACCGAGAACGCGTTTTAATTGAGCGCCAAAACGCTTGACGCGGCGGCGGATGGCATCCAGGCATACCCGAAGTCGACTCTTACGCAGATCTCCGTCGAGTTTGATCGTGGTGCCTAGGGAACAGCGGTGTATGAGGGCAAGGTGTTCGCGGAAAACGACTTTTCCGGACACCACGGCGGCAATCACAAGTCGGACGATCACGAGTCCTGGGATGCGGGAAACGAATTCTTGGATGTTCCTCTTGTCAGCCGATCTAGATAGTTTGGAAAGCCCCTTGAGATCCATTGTCGGGGACGAAAACGGTACTCGTCGAGTCATATTCCTCCGAAAACCATACTTGAGACACTGTCCATGCTTCTTGGCGGAGTCTTCGATAGTTTGCAGCCACTGGGCAAAAATGCGCCGCCTGGACGACGTGACGCAGCCCAAATTATACGGCATGAGGAAGTCATGAAGCAGTCTCGGGGACCCACAAATACAAAGCATTCCGGGGAGGAGCAAGGTTTGCCGAATGAACCGACATACGCTCCTCTGTGAAGTGAGATTGGAGGAAATGATGCCGACTGGTTTGTAAACTGTGAAAAAGAATTTCACCGGGATGCTGGCAAAGGGGAATATGGAGATATGGAGGAATGTTTCAGGTATTCCCACTGCCTCGGTCATGCCGTAGATGGGGGCGCCGAAGAACAAAAATGGATGGACGCGGGCCTGCTCGCTCGGCCAGCTCGGAATCCGACGTAGTTGGAGATATGGGTATGACCACTGCTGGGTCAAAGTCGCCGACACAGCGGACATGACGCTAAGCAGAAAGCTTAGCAGCCACACTGCGTTGGGCCAGACGGTGGGCGTGCTAGTATAAGGGAAAGGAAAGGCCTGCGGTGGGTCCCAAAAACCAGGGAGCAATTTGTCACAGGCTTCGACGAGAAATGCGGCGACAATTATAGAGAAAAGGCCGGCCTTCGGACGTCGTCACCACAATAAACCCACAGAATCAGTCGATCTGGACTCACAAGCGCTAAGAAGCGCTCCTTCCGGGCGTTGGTCAAACGTTTGTCGTCTCTGGCCTCCTGCATTGTGTTTGCGGAATGTTCACCTGTTGCAGCAGAACGAGCCGTAAGAGGGTGTCGTGCTCCACATTTCCGAGCCCTAACGTGCATACCTTCGCGGGCCATCGGAACTCCGTTGGGGCCAGAAAATGGCCCCGCGTGTGGAGGCGAGCCGTACATTGCTCTCTCCCTGACTTTGCTATGTCGTCAGGAGGGGGGGACGAGTATACATCGACCTTGTTGACATGGTTAAATACCCTCAGTGTCCCGGGCGCCTGCACGATCGGACGTAGTTTGCCCTGAGACGTATTAGGCTCGGGATAAGGAAGGGCAGCTCCGGACTCCCGATGAATTTCTTATCGGCGCTACGCACCAACATCATCACGGGTTCATCAGAGTCAACCGTGATGTATGAGGGTCGAGAATGAGAAGTTGTGGGTCACGCCTGTTATGCATGAGGCGAACACGAGGCTCAAGGGCTGTGAATGCCATATCCGGCATGTTGGGACGAACGTCGACATTGATGCCTGGTCTAGAAATCCGAAACTTTCACCGGCTTTAAACTCTCTCTGTAACGGTATTATCAGTGACGGAGGCAGGGTCACAACGCAATCAACTCAAATCACTTTTGATCGACCGATCCTTGAGGAGTTGATGCATTGACGCAAGGGTGAGGCTTACCAAAGCAAAGGGTAAGGGTATCTGGGCGATGGGCGATAGAAGTACGGGGGCGATCCTTGTCTCTTCACGAATGAAACGAAGCACCGCCAGAGACCATGAGGAAATCTCCGCGAAGCGATGATAGGGTGGCAACGTAAGTTTCGTAAGGGCTCCTAATTGTATACACTTTTAGTTCTAACTTATTTCGTCAAGCATTACTGACCTGGCGGTTTGTGCACACGCACTGCCTCGTAGCTTAGATACGAAAGTGGTTAAGGTTTCGTA
Source organism: Russula virescens (assembly GCA_003316435.1). Taxonomy (NCBI): domain Eukaryota; kingdom Fungi; phylum Basidiomycota; class Agaricomycetes; order Russulales; family Russulaceae; genus Russula; species Russula virescens. The sequence continues at coordinate 19,825 of QFEY01000491.1, read as the reverse complement.
AAAAATTGCCCAATATGGACATTTTCTCCATTTTTGGCATCCTGATCCGGTATCACGAGTCGCCTCCGTCGGAGTCCGTCCTTCTGGACTCCTCCCCTCGTTTCCCTCCTGCCTCCTGCACAATATCGCAAGGATGTGTGAAAGACCCAGAAACCAAGGTCGCATGATGCAGGAAGACATTGCTTACTCTCCATGCGCAGTCTTCGTATTCGCCTTCCGTTCGACAGTCTCGCCCACCTCGCCCACCCCCTCGCCGCACGACATTCCATTATTCACCGACTACGCTTTCGCGCCCCTTCCACCGCTTCTCTCCACTGATCCTGCGCCGACTCCGCCTCCTAGCCCCATCGCTCATACGGTTCTCCGTTTGGACGGGTCCTTGCCCATGCCAACACTGTAGCCGCACGAAGCACCACCCCAGTTCCTCCTCCGCGACTCTCAGTCCTTTGCTGGCTTTGCGTTCGCCTCCAGCTTTCGACACGCCACCAACATCAACTCATTTGTCTCACAACTTGCCGCACTGTCGTCTCTGCCTCCTGACCTAATTGCAAACATGCCACTTTCCCCAGGCGACCCCTCGCTCGCACCATTCCCCCTATCTACTTTCGTCGACACACCACTCATGACTTTCCCCAAGGACGCCGTCTTTCCTGCGTCCCCAATTTCACCCTTCCCTTGACTTCGTTGCCAACCCTCCTTGCCTTAGCTAAAGAAAGTCCGGCTTTCAGCTTTAGGCCTCAAAACTTTATTACCGACGCTGTGTACATTCGACACACCGTTCACGCCAAGTTCCCCACCTTCAGTCTCGCCGCCACTGCTCGATCTCGTACTGCCTTCGCCTCCGCATCAGGAGCCACACATAAGTGCTACCGAGTGCCTGAAAACGCGAGCGCCATGACAACGTGCTGTTGCGACACCGCCCCGAGAATTAAGCCAGAAGGACGCCACCCGAATCCATCAGTGTTGCCCTCCATCACAACGACAAAGACAGTAGCGAAGGCGCCACCGCCACCCCTCACAGTCTCAGCACGATATCATACACAGCGGCAGCAATCTCAATCTCAGCAGCATCGGTGATGGCAACGACGACCAGGAATGACATCATGCACAATCGCAACGACAGCTCCGTAAGGATCATGCGGACGTCTCCAACCAGCTGTATGACAAGTACGCCATTGCTCGAGACGCCGCCGCAATGAAAGCTGTCGTTGGTGAGGAGGCGCTTTCAGCGGAGGACAAACTCGCGCTTGAATTCCTCGACAAGTGCGAGCGTCAGTTTGTCGGACAAGGTGCATACGAGTCACGGACGATATTTGACTCTTTGGATCTTGTTTGGAGCCTCCGAATATTCCCTAAGGTATCAGCCCAAGGATCATTGAAGAATTCTATGGGCGCAAGGCAACCCGCAAACCTCCTTCAGGTGTCGAGCGTGAGGCACGAGAGGGCAGCAAACCTGGAGATAAGCTAGTGGATCAACAGCCGCCCCCGAAACCTTCCCCAACTGTTTGACCAGCCGAAGCACGTCACCGCGCAGCTTCGTTTCCTGGAAGAAACCAAGGCCTGCGCAACGCCGAGGATGGAATGGGAACCGGCGCGAAAGAGAGACGAGAGAATGGGTCATAGTAGACACGGCCCACACGTCCACCCTGGTCAGATATGATTGACCGATCACCCTACCTCATACGTCTGATCATACTGCGTTACAGACGTGTCTGCCTCTGTACTCACGCCCCGGGATAGAAATTAAAAAACCCCGACTTTTGGAGCTCGAGACTTTGACAATTATTTATTCACAGAGGGCATGGTTTTTCAGCATCATCCCAAGGGATAGCAAGGACTCCAGCATCCCTATATATGACCCTGGTGGCACCAACAACATCGTCGATGGTTCGATATGCACCAACTACAATCACGAGATTGGCACCAGCGACTTCGTGTATGACCCTGGCGGTGAATACTTCAGCAATGACAACACCAGGAGCCAATGCCAAGTTCACCGGTGGTTCAACACGACAGTGGCAACGGCAATATTCCCGGCATTCTCATCGGACACATCAATGGCGACACCAGCCACAGTGACGATGATGCCATGGGCGGCCACCGCGGCAGAAAGAGCAACAGCATGTATGACCACAGGGCGATGACTTCATCAACGGTATGAACAGTACTAATGACTCAACACGCGATACCGACGACAATGATTGCGGCCATGGTAACGCAGGCAGCAGCAGCAGCAGCGTCAGTACCCACACTATGCTCAACATTGCCATGTCACCTTCAGCTGACTTCATTCCAACCATTTCCCCCGCCATTGTAAGATTTCAAGTTCCTTCCTTGCCAATCACAAAGGTGCTTAATATGTCGCAACCGCCGCAAACGGCCCGGATCAACGAGCCCGCGATCGTTCCACCCAGTAAGGTCAAGATTTGAAACCTCCGGGAGATGCAACTTTGAAGGTGGGATCGCGATGTAGCCCAAACGTGCAGCACACTTACTCGCTTCGCATGCTGGTGTTTTGCTTGCCATAGATTTTTCTCCCCCCCTCTAGTAACTGGTTTTTAAAGTTCTGCAATGTAAATACTAGCTGGTTCTCAATAAATCGCGGCTGCGTCGTTCTGAAAGGACGATGATCGCATCCCCTGTTGTCCCTTTCCGACTGCGTTCATTCGATTCCCACGTCCCTTTTCTCCTTCTCGGAATCCTTTCCCCCTGAACTCGCGTGCGCACGGCCCAACAGTCGTGTTTGCAGCATTCAGCGCCTATTTTCTTGCGATGATACAGCTCGCACTTGTGTGTCCAATGCTCCTTGCAGATGCGCCAGGTTGTTTCGTATCTTAGGCCTTAGACTTTCGTATGGTACCAAATCTGTGTAATGAAAATATGTTGTGCTTTTCTGTGCGACGGGCCTGTCATACGTAGATTGCAAACTTCCGGTGACAATAAGGGCTTTGATGTACTGGTGGAGCTGAGCCCCTCAAATTTGAGGGGCTCAGATTAGACAAAGTTTGAGGCCTCAAAGGCCTCAAACTTTGTCTAATCTCAAATACGTAGAGTGTACAATCCGCTTCGCGGAGATTCATTCGTGAAGAGAGGACTGCCCCCGCATGACCCTTGATTCTATCACGTCGTGTGGGGCCGGGGATCCGGGTACCCCTGCTTTGGTAAACCTCACCCTCGCGTCGTCAATTAATTCCGTCGCACCCTATGTCCGTCACTGATAATATGTTTACAGAGAGATAAAAACCGGCGAAACTTTTGTGTTTTGCGTTTCGAGACCAAAAAATCAATGCTGACTTTCGTTCAAACATGCCCGATACGCCACACACCTTGTGCCTCGTGTTCGCCTCATGCATGACGTGAGGGGGCGTGACCACACAATTTCTCATCCCTCTACCCCCAATACTGGTACATCATGGATGGCTGTGGCGAATGGTTTCGGTGCGTAGCGCCGATACGAAATTCTCTGGGCACGTCGAAAGTCCAGAAGGCCAACCTTCCTTATCTGTGAGAACACACGGTCAATTCGTCTTGGGGTACAACTACAGACGCTGATCGAGGGGTTTTTAACCCATCCATAGAGTCAAGGCGTACTTGTCTCCCCCTCCCCTCCTGACGACATAGCAAAGTCAGAGAGACAGAGTAATGTCCGGCTCGCCTCAACGCGAGGGGCCATTCTCTGACTCCAACAGAGGTTCAATGGTCCGCGAAGGTACGCATGTTAAGACTCGGAAACATGGAGCATGACACCCTCTTACGACTCATTCTGTTACAACAGGTGAACATTCCGCAAACACAATGCAGGAGGCCAGAGACGACAAACGTTTGACCAACGCCCGGAAGGAGCGCTTCTTAGCGCTTGTGAGTCCAGATCGACTGATTCTGTGGGTTTATTGTGGTGACGATGTCAGAAGGCCTGCCTTTTCTCCATAATTGCCGTCGCATTCCTCGTCGAAGCATGTGACAAATCGCTCCCCGGTTTTGAGGACCGCAGCACATCCACCCCACCGCAGGCCTTTCCTTTCCCCTATACTAGCACGTCCATCACCTGGGCCACTGACAACGCGGTATGGCTGCTAAGCTTTCTGCTTAGCGTCATGTCCGCTGTGTCGGCGACTTTGACCCAGAAATGGTCATACCCGTATCTCCAACTGCCTGGGATTCTGAGCAGGCCGAGCGAGCAGGCCCTCGTCCGTCCATTTTTGTTCTTCGGCGCCCCCATCTACGGCATGATCGAGACAGTGAAGATACCCGCAGCATTCCAAATATCCGTATTCTCCTTTGCCAGCATCCCGGTGATATTCTTTTTCATGGTTTACAAACCAGCCGCCATCATTCCCTCCGGTTGCGCTCAAAAGACGCGCGTGTGTCGGTTCATTCGGTGGCAAACTTTCCTCCTCCCCGTAATTCTGCTTCATGCCTGCCTCGTGCTATATAATTTGGGCAATGTTACGTCATCCGGGCAGCGCATTCTCACCCAGTGGCTGCAAACTATCGAAGACTCCGCCAAGAAGCATGGGCAGTATCTCAAGCATGGTTTTCGGAGGAATATGGCCCGACGAGTACCGTTTGCGCCCCCGATAATGGGTCTCAAGGTGCTTTCCAAACTACGCAGACTGGCTAACAAGGGGAAGATTGAAGACTCGGTTTCCCGTATCCCAGGACTCGTGATCGTCTGGCTCGTGATTGCCGCCGTGGTGTCCGGAAAAGTCGTTTTCCGTGAACACCTTGCCCTCTGCTCATCAGACACGATCGGACTCGACGGAGATCTGCGTAGGAGCCGAGTTTGGGTGTGCCTGGACGCCATCCGCCGCCGCGTCAAACGTTTTGGTGTCCCATTAAAACGCATCCTCGGTGGCGCCCGGCTTGCAAATATCGGCCTTATGCGGACGGTCTGGCCCAACAGTGGCCATTCGATTCGCCTCATTCCCGCTTCGTGTTCGATCCGCACGCCAGGCGCGAGATTCCTTTCGTTGAAATACCAGCCGGAACAATCGGAGTTGGCGTGGTTACTAGATATGATAGGAAAGCCGTCGATAACAATATTCGACTCACTCGAGGAGCTTTTCGATGTCGACTCGATTCGTCACGTTGACATCCAGGTCAACGGTATGTTTTCACGTATCGGCAAGTTGTTTGCTGAGGCTTTTCTTGCTTGCTTTACTTGTCGCAAATCGGAAAGCAAGAGGGATGAAGAGCCAAGTAGACAGTAAGGCTCTTTTGTATATAAGTCTGATTAACTCCTCGTATGATAGCATACAGATTCGTTGTGTTAGTTCATATATTAAATGTTAAGTGAGCTATAGTAATCCCGCCTACAATAAAGCCTCTGGTTTGGAGCCTAAACGGTGCATCTCCCTTCGCCTTCGCCCTGTTCCACTTGCTTCTCAGAAATACCCTATCCCCCTGACAGCGGTGGTGTATTCGGATCAGCGCGCGCATCAGGCGCTGCGGGGTGGATCCGCAGGAAAAGACTTCGTGATGTACCAACGTTCGCACATGAAGAGGGCATGCCGGCATTGCTGTCATGGTCCCTGAGTATCGTGACCGTCCCGTCCCGATCCCTCAGGGAGGCAGCGATATTCATACTTTGCAACGAAACGATAGAGCGGAGGGAGTGGCCTGTACAGGAACTAAAGCCGAGTACTTGTTTCAACTTTCTACTTAGTTACATCCGACGACGGATGGTGTCAACTTCCACCTTTGCTTCCGTCTCCTAATAAGTGGCGTCTGATAAGTGGCGTTTTGATTGGACCCTATTACTATCTCTGTCCTAGTCCGGTCGTGTTGTACCGAGGTAGTTCGAGCCGAGCCGTGGCAGCACTATACCGAGGGCCCGATATTATCGCTGCCAACTTTGGGAGGTTCATCGCTTTGACTTGCTTGACAGAGACATATTCTGGCATGTATACCTCGGTTTGTGCCCTATCGTGTTGCACATAGTCATTATGCCATGCCGCAGTCCTGACTCCTGAGTAACAGGACAATGTATTTTATTGGACCAGATTTCTCCGCCACAGGGATGCTCTGCTTTAATTCGGCACAACCCTCTTGATTTTCAACCTTGTCTTGGCCGAAGCCTCAAGCGACGCCATCCGGCACAGACATGTGGGAAGCGTATTTGCAAAGAAGGGCAAGGGACGTCGAAAAGACACCGGTCTACACCCTGAGTACGGCCAAAAGCAGGGGTGTTTTCCATGCCGACCTCGGCATACAACGCGGCCATACAGTACTCTTTCCACCTGTTGTCCTTGATGCCAACTTTTCCGGAATTTGCCACCTCGCATAAGCTTTCCATTACCCCCTCCGTACGTTCTTGGGCCCACCCCACTGTGTGGCAAGATAAGCTGCAAGGGTTTTGAAGAGAAATGTCAACCCACTGGGAAGTTTTGGTGAGGAGGAAGGGAAAGGAGAGCAAGAAGTTGAGGGAGGAATTACGGAAGGCACGCACGGCGTGACTGAGGATTAGAAGGGATTCTAGTCTCTATTGCCGAGGAAAGCAAGCTCAGAAATAGGCTCATATACTATACAACAAGTTATACCTACTACCAAGTTGACAGGGGAGGAAGGCCATAGGAGATAAGTTGAACGGGAAAGAATAGCCAACAGTGTCTGACATGTAAGGTGGAATGAATTAAAACAGGGATGGAGCAAAGAGAATGAAAGCGTGGCGAACTATAGGACAGCGCGTCCGATGTTGGCGGAGCAGGACGTTGGGGCTTCGGACAACGTCGTTCTGGTGCTACGATGCGATCGGGCTAATCCATGCGTAGCTTCGAGAGGCATTTCACACCCCAGGAGTCAATTTGGCAATTTCTGCTGTTCCCGGAAAAGTACCTCTAAAGAAAAGGGAAGGCAATGATGTACTCTGGATGTTGTCTGAGTCGTGTGCTGAGGCATGCTGATAGTTGGGTAGTTTGAGCATTTATGCTGACGTTATGGGAATAAGTCATATTGGAGCTATTGAGAGAGAGCCTGAGTCAGGCAGTATACATGCCTGACTTCTACTACTGGAGGAAGGTGAGACGGCCAGAGGTGACGGGGGTCGGATGCATAGAAGGGCTAAGAAAAAGCTTTTGGGTTGACAGGTAACGACTAGAAGGCATGGACTGAGGTGGCTGTGGGCTGGGAGGACAAGTTGCGGATGTGCCTACCGCGTGTTGTGACAATGGGGCCATGTGGGCGTCGGTGACATTAGAGTTGCTGTACTGTGATAGCAACAGATTCTTATCCGAATTACGTCCCGTTAGGCGGTGTTAGCGAAGGCGCGCGAGTGAGCGGGGAGACGTTGTGGGAGGTGCTGGTGGTGCTGGCGCTGTTTCCGGCGTCGTTGCACTGATCTGGTCCTTATGATTGCAGTGGCAACTTCGGCTCCTCTGTTGGTGGGTGTCGCAATGGTTTATATTTGGAACGTCGGGGCGTTCTACCTGCACAACGTATGTAACATCCGGCGGGTGAGGCCACAAAGTAGCGAGGGCCGAATACAATGCGTTGAGAGGTGGGGGTGATGGCACATGCAAGGAATCGCTAGGAGAAGAATGCACACACGAAGCGAGTCGGGAAGTGGGAAAGTTGGCGCAGCGGGGGGGGGGGGGTTGAAGGTCGGAGACGAGAGGGAAGGCAGCAAGGGTCTGAGACAAAGATGAACCCGAAATCTCGGGTTGTGGGTCGAGGAGCAATAGCTATGGCATGGTTGAACGGTTAGTATGGGAAGGGGTTACGCCGGCGACGAGGTCGAGTATTGAGACTTAAAATAGTTGGGTGTGCAGGTTGCAAAAACGAAGGGCAGGCGCGGATAGAAAATAGGGTAGGAACGGCATCCAGCGTACACGCTGGACTGGGCGCGTGGGCGCGAGGGCGCTGACAGTACTTGACGGTCGAAGAATGCTAATGGCAGCGATGTGTCTTGCACGAACTCGGGCTTGCGGAGTGCTTCGGCAATGTTAGGAAAGAGGTAGCACCGCGCGCACAAGACGGCGTAGACGTGCACGCTCGTACAAGCCATACATGCCCCGTATCAAGTTCCCCGTCTTCCCGTCCTTACTTCCTTCGGCACATATATTCGGCTTCGAGGCCCCTGCGAAAAACGACGTCTTTCAAAGTCATACCTTACTCAGTCCGGCTAGTTGGCAATGAAGTGAGGAGAAAGTATGGTGCTGTCCTCGGGATGGATAACATGCCAAATACCACCCCGCAGTCTTTCTTGGAAAGGCCATGGGCGTGCTCAAGACTAGGTGATACTCGACTATCTTGTCTTTGTTGCGCACGCGGAAATATGACGACTGCTGATGAAGGCCGCTTGGGGAGTCGAGGCAGAATGTTGGGGTAGTGATGTAAAGGAGTTTGTGGGAGCGAGCGTGACAGCGATGGAGGGCTAAATGACGGGGCCAGACGAGGCGGTAGGTAGCGGAGTGAAGGACACAATCGGCGAGGTGGCAGCAACGGGCTGATTGATGAACTGGGGCGACGGGCAGAGCGACTGGACTGGACGGACCAGTGAATATGGCTGCTTAGGTGGAAAGGGGCCTTGTAGTTACCGTAGACGTGGGTGGAGCAAGGGGAGTAGATGAGATGGCAAGAAGTGGGCGGAACAGAGGGAGGAAGTAAGCAAGACTCGGAGCGAATTGGCGCGGACGGAGAAATTGGGCAATTGATTTATGGCATGAGAGAGCTGAAGGAGAGCAATGACGAAGTCTCAACTAGTATGATCACCTTTCCAACTGCGAGGCTAGGGGGTGCCTACTACCACCTCGTCGCAACGGGAGCCAGTAGTAGCGAGGTGGTCTGCGAAAAATTTGTATCAACTCAGGGAGGAGTATAATTGAAGGGGAAGGGGGAGACTCGGAAGTCGGACGGTAAGGACTCGAAGGCGTCGAAGTAGTCAAGAGGGAGGAAAGGCGATTTTAGACACAGCCCAAGCGTCTATATCCCGTAATGCACAGAGTTGCGCAGCCTCCGGTACGAGTACGAGTATTGTATGTATGTACAATATGGATGGCCACAGCATGGGCGATATGATACCAAGTTAGTAAAGTTTTACTCACGCTAATTGATTGGTGGCGAGTGGCGGTGAGTTAATATCATCTTAGCCGAGCCGACTCTTGTGGACACATGTAATTTCTCTTTCAGCTTTCCCGGCCCAAACAACTTCCTTCCGTTCTTGCTCGCCTTCTCCAAGTCTGCCGGTGAGCTTTGGCACATCTCTTCCACATTCTAGATCTGTCTCTTACGTGGCTTCTTCATCATTTTGCCATCAAAAAGACTTGTCATAAACGTCGTATCATGTACAGTGAACCTTTAAACCCTTTGCCCACAAAGCAAAGCATTCGACACGCTTGCCAAATGCGCGGCCACTCAGCGCCAAGTGTCCATGCGGCCAATCGCTCCACGTGAAGCACAACACCTCGCGTTTTCCATGAGGCCGCAGCGTTATAAGGTGGTCTTCGAGACCTTTGAGCCCTCTATACGACCTATCTTCATATCGTGCGGAATCATTAAATGTCTCAGACAAGTGACAGAGATCTTGAATTGGGAAACCATCAAAGTATGGTAACCGTTTCTTGGAGTCTGTCCTCGCTCACTTGATAGTAGATGGTCACCTCAACCACCCTCAGTTGGCACCGAGTCAGCCATCACAAGGAGAATTCGACTTTGGCGACGGCTCGGGGCCGCTATTCTCTATGTATTCTAAGATTGCTCAAGAAGAAGATAATAAGAGGGCCGAGCGGTCGCAAAAAGATTGCGACATGATCATAATCTTCGTGAGTGCTTATGTCAGCTTCCATCGCCATCTTGTGCGTTAATGGGATGCTGTAGACTACTTTGTTCTCTGCCACCGTCGCTGCGCTGATCAACGTGTCTATCCAAGACCTGAAGCCAAACCCCCAGGATACCTCCACATTCTATCTCAAGAACATCTATGAGCTCTTCGCCGACTCAGACTCATCACACCCGGGCCCATCTACCCCTTCCACCCGCGCCACCCCTCTCCCCTTTTCACCCCCTCGATATGCAGTCGTGGTGAACTCGCTCTGGTTCCTGAGCCTATTCATAGGTCTTACAACTGCTTTCATGACAAGCTGTCTACAGCAATACGCACGTCGATACATCAGGATTACCCAACAGCCACGATGCAGTCCAGAAAAGCGAGCACGGATCCGTGCTTTGTTCGCCAATTGTGATGCCAGTGGTTGGTCATTCCTCAAGCAAGAAGACAACTCACTGCTCATCTCTCTACATCTTTCCTTCATCCTATTCCTTATTGGGGCAGCTATTTATCTATATAACACCAATTTCACCGTCTTCCTTGCCGTGGTTTGGTGTCTCGGGTTATTTGCATTTTTGTATTGCCTTTTCACGTTGATGCCCCTCGAATCCGACGAACTACTCTTCACCCCCTTTTCTGAGGTGGTGTTTGACACCTCCGTTCTCATATCATCCCTGGTCCGTCAACTTTGGTCCCGTATCATACTACGCCATCCCTCCGGCTCTAGTTCCATACCGGACATGAATGTAGTTGACCTCGTCGATACCAAATGGAAGGCCGCAGAGCAAACAACCTTGAAAAAGTCGCCTAAGCTTGACGCCCAGGTACTGGAGTGGACACTCGATCGTCTGGCTGACGACGACGCACTGGAAAAGTTTTTCGAAGCAATCCCTGGCTTCTTCGAGTCAAATCTGGTCCACGGTATCAAAGGCTGTCTCTCAAATCAGCTTCGAATCAAGTTCAGTCGAGCGTTGAATGGGTTCTTGAATCGAACCTTCTCGTTTAACTCAGTCTCCGACTCAGTCAGGAGCAGCCGACTCGTCACGTGCCTCAACGCCGTCCGTGCGGCATTGGGTCCAGATGACGTATCAAGGATCCTTTCGGACATTCTCAACGGGCGGTGGCATGAAGTGCTACAATCCATTGAAATCGGGCATGCCCTGAGACGTTGGGGCGATGAAGATTTTTCATCCTCTCTGCGAAGAGCAGTTATCCGTATAATTTCCTCTGTACGCGAACACGATGACCGCTGGGTGGCGCTTGTTAAGGACGAATTTCACATCACGGATCGTGACTTTCAAGACTACGTCGCACATGGCGATAGTTTGTCACTTGCGATCTTGAATGACGTCAATCGCTCGTTCCTTCGCACAAATTTCACGTCTTGGAGTCTAGATGCCCTCCGACCATTTACGCGTATAGACACTCGCGATACTCTTCCTACGTTGCAGCACGACTTCTGTTCTCTGTGGAACGACATTGCTCACAAGGCACAGAATCGTGAGGCTGGGAGTGCACCAGTCTTGATACTGAGAGAGATTCGCCATATATATGACGGTCTACATCAAGGCACCGCTTCGGCACCGACGGCATACTCTGATGTTACCCGTGACGACGATGGTATTCTTTCAGAACCGTCATCATATCCACTTTGCGGCGTCATTGACCATCGCATGGACTTTACCCCTCACACCGATAATCTCGGTCAAGCGTGCATAATGCCTGAAGCTGAGCCATCACCAAGTGGTGTATTCGGTGACCCGATCTATACCTCGCCTTGTCCTCCATTTTCTGGTTGCGAAGGTATTGTCTTTTCTGCTGCAGCTTACGTAACCCAAGACAACGCTGACGACCCTGCAATCTCAGGCTCAGGCACAGCCAATCCCAAGCTTGTTTCTATCCCTTGCGATGATCTTTCACAACAACACGCTAAAGAAGCGCAAACAACCCCTTCTGCCGTAATTGGCTTCCCGACAATGCCTATCCCGATGTTGGTACTCAGCGGCGAAAATCCCGCAACCCTCTCATTCCCCACCTCCACTACGACGCGAACCGATCCCCCCCCACACTTTCCAGAACCCTTGTTTATTAATCACATGCCCGTTCCTCTACAAGTCATTAAGGGTCCCCACCAATACGCTACCTCAAGTAATGCAACAGCCAGTTTTCATGATAATATCCACGACCAGAACCTGCCCATCCTCATGAAAGTCTTCGGTCACCCACCTCAGTTCGCGCCGTTGGACCCTGATATCGCTACGGACATTGCGAACCGACAACCGCCGACATGATCAATATGGATTGTAGCCATAAATCGGCGATTGTACTATTCTGCTATGGCGGGCTACGATATATCGTGATTTCAGGCGTGTCAGAACGCGGACATAGCATGACCTCTTCCCCAACGCCTTACCGCCCTCTCGTGGTGTCGACAGCCCTTTGTTCCCCTTGACATATTCTTCAGGCTTTGTTTCCATTTCCAATGGTCGAAATGCTGTGCATCCTCCTTGTTGTGATATGGCACAATACCCACCCAGCGTGCGGGGCCGTTGTATCCTTGCTCTTTCGAGTCTTGTACTCCTACGCTTGCTTCTCATGAATTTTCCTTGTTTTGGTATTTTCACTCCCAGTTACAGTGGTGTATCTAACGACGGGTTTGGATGTCCTTGAAATGTGATTGGTATTTGTTTGTATCGTTAGTTCCCGTCTGCATGTGCTTCCTCAATTCGTCGCATATCCCTTCTAGGCAACACACATGACGCCTTCTCTGCCACAATCACAGTTGCCTTCTCCCCGATGACCTGTGTGGTCGAGTACGTACCCGCGGCGACGTTGGTTGGGCCGATAGACAAGTCTGCAACTTCGAGTCCATTGACGCCCTTTACGACTGACAAGCGGTAGTTACTACCGTGGTTGGAGTACCAACATTAAGCCCTTTTTCAGGAATTGTCTAAACATTGTTGGACAATTGCCCATACTTATATGGTGTTGATATCAGGAGAACGGGAATCGCCAAGTTTGAGTAAATTTATAAGGTTGCACGCACACCTAGCCCAATTTTGTATATTTAAGTGACTAATTCAAATTTATCACCAGGTGGTGTAAGGCATGAACCTACTGTAATATAATTAAACTAAAATTGAGACGCCCTGATAATTACAGTAACATCATAAGTTACGTGGCCCGAGTCCCAAATTATTCGCGCTACACGGTATCGCATCGATCGGTAAAATCAGTTCATAGCTCGCCTACTCGCAACATGTATATCTTTATTTAGCCTGTGTTACATAGGTGCTTGAGTACAAAAAACCAAATCAGAAGTTGAAAAAAGTACTTACATCGTAGTCGAGATTATGTATTTTACTTTTCATCTTTCTCTTTTTTTGGCTTGCAACAAGGTAAGAAAGCAAGAGAAGCAAACAACTTGCTGATGCGTGAAAATATGCCGAAAACGCAGATGTCAACGTGCATAGAGTCGACATTGAAAAGCTTGTCAAGTGAGTTGTGTATTGTGTTCGACGACTTCCCTGTCACATCCCGTAACCATTTCAACTCCGATTGCTCCGGTTGATATTCCGGCAGAAGAGGTCTCGTGCCTGGCGTGCGAATCGAACAAGAAAAGGAAACGAGGCGGATGTAAAACCCGTTGTTAGCTGGGAGTTTTCGCATAGACGGATAGTCGCAAAGGTAATGCACACACCAGTGAGGGGGGGTTTTGATGAATCATGTCCAGGGGACACACTAGAGGCTTTAACAGTGTGGTAGACGACGTCCGGACATATCAAGACCTGGCGCCTACGCATATCCTCATCGAGTCCAACTGTGCCTGGAGCACAGCCTCGTAGGTACACGAGGAAGCGCACACAGAAAGTGATGCTGCCAAACTCTACAGCAGCAATCACGAGCTGGATGATTGCCACTCTTGGGATGCGAGAAATAAATTCTTGAATCTTCCCCTTTTCAGCCACTCCGGGTAGTTTGGAAATTGCCTTGAAATCCACCGTTGGGGAGACATCCAAGACTCTCCGGACCATACTCCGCTGAAACCCATACTTGAGGCGTTGCTTATGCTTCTTGGCAGAGACTTCGATGTTTTTCAGCCACTGGATGAGAATGCTCCGCCCGGACGACGTGATCTCGCCTAAGTTCAACGGCGTAAGACAACCGTGAGACAGCCTCGGGTATCCTCCAATGTAGAGCATTACGGAAAGGAGGGACGGTTGCCAAAGATACCCACACACGCTCATCATTGGAGTATGATACGAGCAGCGGTGGTCAGCGGAAGGAAGGATGGTCAGAATGAGATACGCCACTCTAAAAGAGCCGATGACAAGGGAGAGAATGATGACGACTCTTTTGGACCCTGTGAAAAATAATATTACTAGGCCGATGGCAAAGAAGAATACGAGGATGAGAAGTGTTGCGCGGGCCTCAGCCGCGTTGATCATGTCGTAGTTGTGGGCGCCGGAGAGCAAAAGTGAATGGACGCGGGCTTGCTCGCCCACAAAGCTCAGAATTTGAGGTAGTTGGGGATATGTGCGTGCCCACCGCTGGGTCAAGGTCGCAGACAGAGGGGACATGACACTAAGCACAAAACCTAGCGGGCACGCCGCGCTGACCCCGACGATGGAGGTGTTACGAAGGGAAGAAAAGGCCTGTGGTGGGACGAAGAGGCCATCCGTGAGACCGGCAAGCTGTTGCAAACTTCGCGAAAGATTACGGTCCCCAGAATCGGGAGACAATCTTTCATGGCATTCGATGAGAAAGGCGGCGACAATCGCGGAGAAAAGATCGATCTGTTGAGGTCTATCACCACAGAGAGCTCACGGAATAAGCGGGTTAAGACTTACAAACGCTAAGATGGTTTTTGCGTCTTCCCTCCATCCCTCGGTCATAGGTATGTCGTATTCTCCTGCCTCCAAATACGCAAACCAGGCTGCGTTTACCGAATCTTCATGGGCTGTATCATAGCGAAACGGGTGGTAAGATGATGTAGTATACACAGTTTCCGAGTCCTAACTTACCTTCCCAGACCGTTTGGTCTCCGTTGGAGCCAGAGAATGGCTCTCTGTGTTGAGATGAGTGGGACATTACTTTCTGACTTCACTGGGTCGTAAGGGCTGGAGGGACAAACTCACTTTAGTACAGCTTAAATACCCCATCATCGGCATGGGCTGATTCGCTGTCTGACCCACGCTGATTGCGGTTAGTCTAGAATAAGGCGATGCTGCATAACGATGTCCATTCTCAAAACAGAACGTGGAATCTTCACCTTCTGACGCCCCTAGCCGAACACATGTCTAGCAACATCAGGTCATGTGTCCGCAGATACCATAACGCGATGTTGCAGTGGCGTAGTTTGGCCGAATATATTACGTTTATAACGATGGCCGTTCTCAGAACTGGGTCGCAAGGACTGGAGGGACGTGCTCACTTTAGTATAGTTTAAATACCCCATCGTCGACATGGGCTGACTCGCTGTCTGACCCACGCTGATTGCGGTTAGTCTAGAATAAGGCGATGCTGCATAACGATGTCCATTCTCAAAACAAAACGTGGAATCTTCACCTTCTGACGCCCCTAGCCGAACACATGTCTCGCAACACAGGTCATGTGACCGACGTACTCCCGACTTCAGTCCGACTTCTTCCTGTCAAGTTCTAATCAAAAAGTACTTACTGAATTGAGCCGGTTACATATTTTCATCATTTTTGGCACCCTGACTCTGAGCTGCGGTATCACTAAATTTGACAGGTTCAGGTCCTGCAGGGTTTCATTTCCCGGTGGGATCCTTGCTGATGTTATTAAGTTATTAAAGAAGGCCCATTAAAGAAGGCCTGTCTGTATCAACTACACGGTGCTCCGAGATTGACAACTCTGTGCAGAGCAAAGGGGTGTGCAAAGGCAAGGCTTGTGGCAGGTCAGCGGCAGGCAACTTGAAACAGGCGAGCGTTCTATTCTGGAGCACTATGACCGCTGTGCTTAATGTGATCTTGGTGAAGAGCAACGGGGTTTCATTGGGTTCTTTCTAAGCCTTCACCGTTCCCGCAGTTCATTACTTACGGCACCATGCCCCCTCTTCTAAGTGGTGGCCACTGGCCATCAATGCTCTGATCCTATTGGATGCCAGTGAGTGATGACTGGGGCTACCGTAACTGTGTTTGTCCAAAGAACGACGCAGGTGAATAGAGCTCTGAGGCAAGGCCACTTTATTCTTTGCGACCGGGACATCATCCTCTTTAGCCTCTTCTATTCAATCCCATCACTCCGGTTTTCCTATGTCCCACTCATCAGCAAATCACGAAAATCCTTATGAGCGCGGTTTTCAATGGTTTGACTCCGACCTGTTTAGGTCATACCCGGTCACGAGCTTATGTTATCCTCGTAGGAAGGAGATGACTTCGTGATCTTGACCAAGGCTGATAGGCGCGGTGGCTCAGGCACAGTGATGGAAACGTTCGAAGTCGATGCGAGAAACAGCACGCAAACGAGAGAAAGAGGGGACTCGAACGCGAGGGGGGTCTATATTGCAGCAGACAACAAAACCGGCCTTATATATACATGCAGGACGCTGTGTAAGCCAAAGGGGGCCATCCAAGAACGTCGACAGGTAGGTAATTCTACGAGCACGACGGGGAGCAAGCCTGAAGAGGAGAGAGACATTAGGAGACAGATGAAGGAATTGGGCACAGACATGGACATAAAATTATTAGCACAGACGAGGGGAGGAGGGCATGATGTACAAACCTTAATTTAGAGGGGGTATAGTAAGCTAAATAGAACAATGGAAACACGATGAGACAGATGAATCGTGCAGAGGAGGTGAGGCCAGACAAGGTGTCGATAGCTGCGCATGGGCCCTTTTGAAAAAAGACGAGGCCCTTGTGTCTCTCTTGGAACGAGACAGCAGAGTGGGGAATATTAACAGGAGGAATGGCGAAAGGGACGGTGCGAGTAGGAACAAGGCGGGTGTGGCGATAGAGACCTGGTGGTGGAGATTGGTGACATGGAACAAACAAAGATAGAGCGAGACTGGACAGGATTAACATGCAGGGTTGACAGACACGAGAAGGGAGAGACAACATGGGAGAAGTGGTTCTCATGGGGTCGCTTCGGCATCACCGATACCCACATATGCAAGTGCTGTCCACGTACAGCGGCATAGCTCACCTTACAATAATGTGAAAGGAGTTTGACAAGACCGGTCCATCAAGCATGCCCCGTTTTGCAATGTGAGCGCAAGCAGCAGTAAACTGGTCAAGCGGTTGGTTTGTCACAAGCATCTGACCAAATTTGGCGTCCTAAAAAGTTGTATAAGAGCGGGATGATGGGTAAGTGCCTGTCGTCTTGATAACGAAAATTGTCTCCGAGGTTAGACACGATAACAAAACACAGATAAATCAAATTCCATAACAACGTTCCCCTGGATAATATAGTAGAATCCCTGAATCGTATGAAAGGTGCGGACCAGATGCAATTGTACATGGCCTCGAATCGCAGGTAGGTATAACAAAACTTAATAAAAATTTGAAGAATCTAGAGGGATAGCTTTGAACTTACCTTCATAAACTTTAGAGTCGTTGCCTGTCCGCTGCTTAAACTTATGATTATGGCCTTCCGGAAAGCGTCGAAGGCCCGAGAACAGCGGTGCGTTTGCTATACTGTCACTGAAGTGCTTTCTAGTGCGAACGCGTCTTCCTGATGGTCTACGAGGTATGGTGACCCATCTTTTTCGACAGTTATCCGTCTCGTATATCAGCTAGAGTCTCGGATAGGCATTTCACCAGACAACCTTATCGATCTCACCAAGGTGGTTTTAGTGATGCTGGAGGACGTGACGGTGTGTATGCGCTGGAAGGGTTAGTACGTCGTACGCGAGATAGAGGGTGCATGGCGAGGTCAGGATCTGTGTCACTCAATGATGACTGCCTCTCCTTGAACTGTGTTCCTGGCGCTGGTCATAGCTGTCATCGTCATCAATACTTTGGATGTGTCCTCGACGCACCCTTGGCCACGAAGCCGCTTTCGTGGGCCATACTTATATGCCTCGTTGCTCTGCCTCTGGCAAAGAACGCGAACGCTGCGTACTCGGGTGGTCACCGGCCACCCGTTGTAATCAATAATGGTGTTGATTTGCTGCACAAAGCGCACGTGGCCGGTTCTGCCTCAGAGAACCAGGATCGATTACGGACTAGCGTTCCTGCGAGTTGTGAACAGATAATGTCAAATTAAATGCATTATATACCGTCCAACAGGATGACTCTATAGAGCCTGAGTGTCACATAATGTTTGCAAAAGGGCTCGCAAACTGGAAAAGGCGATGAGAGCCACGCCGTGGGATGAACGTCCGTCACGTTGCAAACTTCCTCACAAGCTTTTCTACATGAGCGCAGTCTGTTCCCCCACGTATGCAGAGGCGCGTCCCACTCCCAACGTCCTGCGCATCCGGTACAACGCACTTGATGTCCTCCACGTTCGGACACGGGCAGTCCACGGGCTTATGCACACACACAAGGGTGTCTTGGCAGAGATATTCCGAGCAGGGGACTGTCATAGGTACAGACGAGGGTAACTTGATTAATGGATGAGGATCACGAATGTGGACCGCGACACATACTGCTGTTCGCGTGTATCGCCCATTGCTGACTGCCTGATGGCTGTTGTTGTTGTTGTTGTTGTGGATGCCCAAACATTCCGTTAAAGAATTGGAATTGCGCACTCGAGAGCGCGAAAAGAGAAAACGCGAGGATAAAGAGGGAAAGCCTCGACGATAACGACATGGTTGCGGTTATGACATGACCAGAGCCGCTGCCCTAGGTGGGGACGTGGAATTTGATCACGTGACCACAAGCACGATGTACGACGTGTCGCCCCCAGGCAACACTGGATATCAATGTTTACAATGTTTACAGGATTGCATCTGTTCATGTTTGACGACTTACATACGATCGGGATATACAATATGCCTCGTTCAACTTACAGCGCTGTAGGGATAACCAGTTAGCAGAATTGAATCACGGTGTGACATGTGTCACGTCACACTGTACAGTTTCTGGGCGGACCCGTTAAAGGATAAACCTTATTTTTCGGCGTTGACACAGTTGTACCCTCATTCGCTTCCTACAAGGAAACACCAAAAACTCAAGCATGAGGTGCGTTGCCATCAACTCGGGAAGCATAGTTCAAACTCACAATGGTGCCGGGTATATAGCAAGCTCTCAGTGTCAAGCGTGCGGGGCTCTATCAAGGAGCTACTCGCGGAAGCAACTGGCGAGAAGCGCCGTAACTTTGTCGAGACGGTTGAGCTGCAGATTGGTTTGAAGAACTATGACCCTCAGCGTGATAAGCGTTTCTCTGGCACTGTCAAGTGGGTTTTGGGGCTGTGTTTCATAGGATTATTTGATGTGCTAACCGCTTGCACTGTGCTACGCAGGCTCCCCAATGTGCCTCGCCCGCGCATGTCGATCTGCATTCTCGCTGACGCGGCAGATATCGACCGCGCGAAGCAGATTGATCTGGAGTACATGTCCGTGGACGATTTAAAAAAGTACGTGGGATGCTACTGCGTGCACTTTCCGGAGATTCTCAAAGTGCTGCGCTCGCAGGCTGAACAAAAATAAGAAACTCGTCAAGAAGCTTGCGAAGAAGTATGATGCCTTTTTAGCGTCTGAGGCACTCATCAAGCAGATCCCGCGTCTCCTCGGTCCCGGTCTGTCCAAAGGTGCGTCTACAACTTCTCTGCTTATCATGTCTCTCGTCGGGCTAATGTATTAACGGATGTAGCTGGCAAATTCCCGACACCCGTATCACCTGCAGAGGATCTTAACAACAAACTCACTGAGGTGCGCTCAACGATCAAGTTCCAGCTCAAGAAGGTTCTGTGCCTCGGTGTCGCCGTCGGTCATGTTCAGATGTCGGATGACCAAGTTCTTGCCAATGTCATGCTGAGTACGCGTTGCATAGTGTTCTTGAATCCCTAATATTTATTTACTCTCGTCACCCCAGGCATCAACTTCCTGGTCTCGCTACTCAAGAAGAACTGGCAAAATGTCAAGTCGCTGC